>VZTT01028363.1:12658-30994 GCA_013400855.1 Buphagus erythrorhynchus | reverse complement strand
GCTGTCGGCGCGGCGCAGCGCGGAGGCGCGGCGGCTGGTGCTGTCGCCGCGGCGGCTGTCGGGCCCGCTGCCCGCCGGACTGTCGCAGTGGTTCCCGGCGCTGGAGGTGCTGGACGTGAGCGGGACGGGGCTGACGGAGATGGGCACGGAGCTGCTGTCCCTGCCGTGCCTCCACACGTTGCTGGCCAAGAACAACCGGCTTGGCGGGCCTGGCTCTCTGCCCAAGGGGCTGGAGCAGGCGCCGCTCGCGCGCTCCCTCCGCGTCCTCAACCTCAGCGGGAACCGCTTCTCCGAGGTGCCGCCCGCGCTGCTGCAGCTCCGCGGGCTGCGCAGCCTCAGCCTCGGCGGCAACCGGCTCCAGGGCATCCCGCCCGACATCCAGGAGCTCCACAGGTGAGGGACGGGCCCCGCGGGAGCAAAGACAGCCTCGGCAAGCCCGCCCAGGTTTTCTGCCACGCTCCCCCTCGGGGGTTCAGTTCTCTCCAGCCTCAGGTGTCTCCAGGCTCTGCTGCCGCTAACGTGGCTCTTCCTTTTCGTCATGTTGAGTTACTAAAACTCCAGGGCGTTCTTTACCTCATCCACATATATATATATATGTATTTATAGGTACCTAAAGGATGGGTGCTGAGGATGAAGGCAGGCTCTTTTTGGTGGTGCCAAGCAATAGGATAAGGGGCAGCAGGCAGAAAATGACAGTGCACAGGAAGTTCCTCCTGAACATGAAGGTAGAACTTTACTACTTTGGGTGACCAACCACTGGAACAGGTTGCACAGAGTGGTTGTGGAGTCTCCCTCACTGAAGATGTTCCAGTGGACACAATTCTGTGCCATGTGCTCTAAGGTGACCCTGCTTGAGCAGGGAAGTTGGACTGATGACCTGCTGTGGTCCCTTCCAACCCACTCAATCCTGTGTATTCTTCAGGTGATGATGGGCCTTCTCTGCTCACAAACTGGGTGACTCTTGGCACTGCCCAGTCCCTGGGCTGCCCTGGTGCAGTGGTGCTCTCCTGGTGATAGTGTGGTTGGTGTGAGTGTTGGCATGAGGAAGGCTCTCCATAGTTTTCTTCTCATGCACATCTCTGGGTGACAGCGAGGTAAACCCCATGTGTTCTGCAGATCATGGCCACACGATGGGTTGCTCAGGAGGATAAAGATGTGTTTGTGGCTCATGCAAACAACAGGGCCTTTCTGCCCATACAGCTTCAGTCTCGCTGGGGGCTTGCTGTCATGGATGCGGTTTTGTGGTGTTTCTCTCAACCCACTGACTCGTGTAGATCTGACAGATACTGACAGACCTGAAACATGGTGCCCGTTTCTGGGGCCAGTCGTACAGAAACTTATGGCTGAAACACAGCAGTTGGGAACAGTGATGGGGTGAGAACAGGCCTTAGACAGCACTGGGTATTGGCTCCCTGTGTTGGGCTGGGTACTCCTGAAGCCTGGTGTCCTGGGCGAGAAGAATGCTTGTTGTGGCTTAAGTGACACAGGCACCTCAGTGTGTTCTGCTGGATTCCCAGGCCTCAGGCTGGCCTCTTTGTGGCTCTCTGCTAAGACTTTGGATCTGAACTTTGTTTGCTCCAGCTCTTTGCCAAGGGACTTGTCAGAGGCAGCCTCTCTTATGCAAATTCAAGCACCCTTGACACTAAATAGCTGGATTCACTCTGATTGCTCAGCAGAGCTGCATCCAGTGGAAGCATAGGATGTTCTGTGTGATTTCTCCCATGGGTGTAGGTGGGAGGTACCAAAACTGCTTTAGTGCTGTTGGGGAACAGTTTTGTCTGCTGCCATATAATACAATGAGTTTGTGGCTTTTGTCCAGGTGGCATAGCATGCAGCTGTTAAGGATTTGGAGCAGTTCTGGGTTAAGCTCTCTGGTCTGAGAAATGCTATGAGACATTTTGAGTGATGGAGAATGCCCATATCCTTCTTGGCAGAGCTGTGATACATCCTGGGTGGGGAGGATGAGGAAGAGGAAGCACAGCTTTTTTTCTATCTGGGAACAGATGCTTCAGGGATGAAAAAGGAAATGAGGTAAGGGAGAAGAGGCCAGTGGAGGAGGGCAGTTCATGAGGAAGATGATCCATGTTGTGTCCATAGCATGTCTGATAGCATCCAGGATGTGATTGGGATCTGATTGTTGCTCTCGCCTCTGAGTCTGAGGCTCCCTGCTGCTGTTTTTATGGTCTCTGTGGGTTGTGGGTTTTTTCTCTCTCTTGTTTTTTTTTTCCCCCAAGAAAGCAAACTTCAGCCCTGCTTTTCTTCTGTGATATCCCCAGGAAGGTACTGGACTGCATAGCACTGCATAGGGTGCCCCAGCAGGCTGTGACCTGTGCTCCACGCTGCACCTCTGTCTCTCTACTTTGTTCCTCTGACGTGCCCTTGTTGAAGCAGGGCTCCTTGTTGTCCTGTCCTGCAGCTTTTCTTGGAGCCCCCAGAAGGAGAATTTGGAGAGAGCAAATGCAGACAAAGCTGTTGAACTGTCTGTTCATCATTGCAAAGTGACGTGTCAGTGGAAAAGTTACACTTAGACACAGCTTCTGCCCACGTCACCACTACTACTTCATGGAACTTCTGCTAACATGTCAACATAATATAATTGGACTTTAACTCAAGATAGCAAATCTGTGCCCCACCAGGATTGTCACCTTCTTTATCACTCTGCCATCAGTGACTTCTGTATCTGGGACTGCTTAAGTAATGAAAGGGAGCTGCACACGGCTTTGCCAGCTCTGGGAGAAAATTACACTTTATAATGTGTTGTTCCTCCAGAGGAAATCCTGAATCTGTTCATTGGGACCCAGGTAAATCGTGACCCTTGCCGAAAACATAGGAAGTACATTCTCGAGAGAAACTGCTGCCAGACTCTGTTTCTGCCTGCTGACAAGAGGGGTGTCCTCAGCGTGAGTGTGCTTGGAAGTGGGTAAAATGAGCCTGAGCAAGGACAGAGCAGAGCCAGCTGTTACAGCATAGCAATGTAGAGACCTCTATTAGTTTCTGAGCTCTAGAAGTTGGAGGTGGGACCTGGTGTTGTGGCTTCTATTAACCTCACAGCTCAGTCTGCAAATGCCAGTCTTGCTGTTGCTGACAAGCCAAGACCTTGACCCTTTTTCCATGGGCAATATCTCATAAAAAGAAATTTTTCTTTTATTTTAGGGGCTCTGAGACCACAGGGGAATGCAGGCAGCACTCTTACTGATCAAGTTCCTCTGGCTGCTACTAGAGTTCTGAGACCAGCAATTTTCCTCTTCCCATGACCAGGCAGCTTCCCATTTGCTCCAGTCACTGATTATAGAGCAGACCAGAGTTGCAGAAATCTAGAAATGCTTCTTAGATTTCCAGGGAATGTCTGAGCTGTGATGAGATTTTTTTCAAAAAATGATACTCTTGATAACTAAACTTCATGTCTTTCCTCTGCACCCCATGGTTTCCTGTCTTAGTTTTTGAAGGGACAGCATGTCAGTTTTAGTGAAGGCCAAGAATATAGCAGGTAAGGAGTCTGTGTATGTGGTAAAGTTGAAAGTATAAAAAACTGATGGGTCTGAGCTGCCAAAAGAGAAGGAAGATGCTGGTGACTACAAATGCAAAGGTCCTGGAACGGGAGATGTGTGCCATGTGTTGTTACTCATGGGAAGATAATAAATCCACCACTTCACACAAGCTGTATTTGAGTCAGGCATATTGTGCAGAAACTTCTCCCTAGCACGTTCCTGGTGACTTGGCAAGTTAATGAACTTGGTGATAAGAACCACAGCCAGTCCTGCTGCTGTCGTGTCTTGCTCCTTCCGGCTTCAGCCCCATCCTTGCCCACACAAATATTTTGTGTGCGGTGCAGGATCCTGCATGGAAAGTGACTGCTGTGTTCCTGATTATTGGTTGTCTCCTAGGCTGTTGTGGAAGGACCACCAATATGCTTGAAGATTCCTTTGCATGGCTTCATCAGTGTATGATCATGATTGCTCTGGTGATGGCAGGAGGATGATGCTGATCATAGCAAGCTGGCACCAGGGATGAATAACCTTTGCTTCAAGTTTTCCATTAGGAAAATTTAGTCTTCTTTCATCGTAGTTTCACTGTAAGCATCGAGCATGACCAGCAGTAGCCTCATGTGTTTCTGAGAAATGTAGGTGTTGACCCTGCTGTGGGCTTTTTCTTGATCATGTTGAGGCCATGCCAGGTCCTTCTGTATGCCCAGCATCCCCAGTTCCTGTCAGCTGGTGTTTCAGTACAGTGCAAGACCTGAGCATTGGCTCTTGCTGTGAATTTAGAGTGAGGAATGCACCAGATGTGGGAGAGCAGCCTTCTTTGCATTGATTTCCTGTTTATTGCCAGATAAAGTACAAGCTTAGCATAGGCAGACACAAGTGTTATCTTCTCTGTAGTTCTCTCTGCTGACCTTGCTGTGTTTTCAGTGTGAGATGTTATGGTCAGTCACTCTCTCTCAGACTCAATACACAGCCCTCAGCAGCTCCTGAACTGTGATCTACATAGAGATCCCACTGCTGCATTGGTTCTGCATATCCTCCCTCTGCTGATCCAACTGGTGATGCACTATGGGGCAAGGTGTATTACAGCTGGTGAGCTGGAAACGTGGCCATCTACTTGTGCCCATCCTGGCACAAAATTTGTAGGGCAAATCTGGTAAAACACAGCTCTGATCTTCACGGTGCATCTGTGAGTTTGGGCTTAAAGGGTGCAAGGTTTGCCCTGATCAGTGTGCAGGCCTGGGGAAATGTCCTGCAAATGTCCTGTAAAATGAATAATTCTCAAGGGCTTAGCAAAATGCAGCTGGTACTTCAAGTCTCCCATGGGAATTTTGAGTTTAGTCATACTCTCATAGTGAATACTCTAATGCTCTGTAGAGCACCGGGAGCAGGCAGAGCTTGGAAAAGACCCGTGCGTGTTCCTTTCCTTCTTGCTGGTATTCCTCTAATAAAGCATGGTTGTGCAAGGGCTGGGATCAAAGACCTCGAACGCCTAACTGGATTCATCCAAGGTTTGTGTAAAGGCTTATATGCATTGAAAACCAAAGTGTTTGCTTTCATTTATGAGTAGTATTAAGCGTGTTAGACAAGCATACGCTTAAAGGACGGCTGTTAGTGTGGGAAAAAGGGCAAGCAGAGCTTTGATAAAGATACAGCATTAGGAAATCTGCTTGCTGTCTCCCTTCTTCTTCCCATCTTCAAACGTTTTGCAAATAATGTTCAGATGACTGTTTGATCTTAAATTTGCATGTCAGCAAAGGCTATGCAGTTCTCTCAGGAATTAGCAAATTGTAGAACAGGGTTAACAGGAGTGTATTTGGGCTGCTTTGAAATTCCTCCCTTGCATGAGTCTCAAAACTGCCCTGGAAATTTCTTGCTAAAAAGTTTATCTTAAAAAAACCTGGAGCTATTTGAGGCACCATTGTTGGTTTGGGTTTTTTTATATTGCCTCTTTAGATGCATCTGTTTGATGTCAGCTGTTAAAGTTTATCTGAAGAAGCATCTGTGGGGAAACAGGGTGGATTGAAAATTAGAATATCTCCTATGCCTGAAGACATTATCCCCTTGATATATGACTATGGGAGTGCTGTGGTAATTGATAGGATATAAAAAATATCTCTAGTGCTCAGAGTGGCTCTTCTTATTTACTGAGTGTTTGGGGTCTTTTGGATTTGATTTGTGTTATATGATGACCTGAAAACATGAAGGACATAAGCAAGAAGGTACAGTCTCTTCGCGTGTTAAGTTTTGCTGCCACTTCCTGAATTGATCACAGTTGTTTGAGCATTTCTTCACTCCTTTCCTAGTAGGTTAAAGTATTTTCTTATGCTGCTAGAGAGGAGCACCACATGATGGAATCAGCATGCTGGCTGTGCTTGGCAGCAATTAGGACTGCTTGTGCTGAGCAGGAGGCTGCTGGGTGTGAGGCTGAAAGGGACTCTAGCCTTTTATTATTGTAGTTGTCAATATTGCTGAAAGGCAGGAGAGAAGGTGTCAGCCCTCATTAATAACTGTCACATGGTTGTTGGGGTTTATTTTTTTCAGATTCTGTTGAAATTGATTTTATTAGTGTTTGTCCCATCTTAAAACTCATTCAGCCGGAGTCTGTGTGACAGGTTGGAAGTAAATCACTCATTCTAGCTTCAAAAATTGGAACTGAGCTTATGTTTGTTTGATGATAGTTGATCTCTGGCTTTTTGAAGATTCTGGACTTTCGAAAGTGCAGGAAAAAATCCAGTTCTACTTCTGTGTACACAGCAGTTCACAAGACCTTAGCTGATCGATCAGAATGACTGTATGGATTAATGATTGTCAGAAGAACTAGGTCTGAGTGTGAAAGGTTAGTTAGAAGCATTCACTAAGCTCAGTGCCATCCCTGCTTTGGTCCTCATGCAAAAACCTGGAGTGAATGTTGTGGATTGCCTTACTGCAGGCTCTTGTGTGAAGATGGCAGAGCTGAGCAGTGCTGTTGCTTGCCTTATGAAGCAGCAAACTGCCTTGCCCTGAGTAGGACAACTCAAGAGCCAGCATCACCTTTGCCTCCAGATACAGACTTAGTATGAGTGTGACATGAAAATCAGGCCAGGAGCAGATGAGCTGCGAATAAACTGCGTCCCAGTGCTGTGGTCCGTGCTCTTGACAAAAGTCATGACTCTTGAAAATCCTTTCCTATGTTGTGATTGCTCAGACAATTCTTGACACTTTAATTTGATGCAGAAATGGCTGTTGTTGATTCCTTCGCCTTGTTTAGCCAAGACTAGGCTAGATCCTTCTTCCTAGCAAATTGTACTTTGAGGGATGGGAGTTAGGGATTTTGTTTTCCTGCTGAGCAGTGTTTCAGTGAAAACTATAAGAATATCTTTCCTATGTTTTAAATAAGTTTCTTTGTAGTTTCAAAACCTCCTCCCTCTGATTTTTTTAATAAATTAATCATCTAATTAATACCATAACTTGGTGTGGAAATTTTGAATTTGCTGTACCAGACTGGGCCCCATGAGTTTTTAGTCTACTGACCCAGAAAGGGTGATTCAGAAGATGAGTAAAAAGAAAAGTTTTTATGAAGCATTTTATTGCCAATGAAGGAGTTATCTTATTTAGTGGATTTTTAGTTAGAGACAGTTTGTATTCTGATGTTAGGTCTTTATATGCTTCCTGGTATGACTGCGTGTTCTCATTACAGACTTGAATCTGTAATGAGTTTGTAGGCAGTGTTTTTGCACGCTTAGTTTGTACAGTAGGCTGCTCTTGAAGCATATGCATTTTATGCCTTGAAATGAATTCCCAGAACATTTTTGATGTATAATTTGTGCCCTCTTCTTCTTCACTGGTAGGAGGTGTTTTTATGCCATGTCACTTTACAGGCATTAATGTCATCCAAACACAAAGGATGAGGAGTTAATTATTCACTTTTCCTAGGAAGTGCAAACCTGTACACATCTAAACCTTGTTTAAATATTGAAATCCACATTGCTAGAATTCCCTTGCCCAACAGCTTTTGGTGTGGGCTCCAGCAATGGTATGGAGTTAGGAATTGTATGGAATTGTATACTCAGCAGTTAAGTCCCTAGTGAAAGCAAAGCAGCCTAAATCCACCTTGGGAAACAATGGAGGTTTGAAGGAGGAATTTTGGTTAAAATTCAGGGCTTTGTTAGGGGATCAAAAATTAATTAAAAATAATCTCTCCTTGACATGGTCTCTGCACCACAGCAGCCTTCCTCCTACCCCCACTCCTTAACATACAGGTTATCTGAGTAGAAGAGAGATTAATGTTACTTTGAAGCAGTGGCAATTGCTGGTGGCTTTTTGCTGTGCACTTTCTTGCATGTTCAGAGTAACCTCCAAATGTGCTCTCCCATTTAGTTTGTAGTTGCTGCCTTCCATATAATCAAATTCAGTTTAAGGCCTAATTTTCTGCCCACTTTGTCCAATTTCAATTATTTAGCTTGCCTGTGACATACTTCAAAAATATAAGGGAATCCAGGGAAAGCTGAGCCTTGCGAGCATCTCCTGGTGTGTTGCAAAGGTCTGTCATTCATGTCCTTCACTGTTGGGCATGTGCATTTGTGCTACACTAGTGGCCTCTGTAGCCCCAGCAGATGTTGTCATTGTATCTCTGGGGTTCAAGTTTCTTGCAAGAGCTGAGTGAAATAGACTCTCTCTAAGTCTCAGAGGGGAGCTTTTCTGCGCTCCACATATGCTGTGGCACAGAGTTTCAGGACACAGGTCTGGGTGGACCACCATGTCCCTTGGGTGTGCTCTGCTCCTGTGTTTCTGTGCCAGTTGTATCCGTAGCATTTCTCAGTTGCTGGGGTGAGATGAAGGTGTCTCCTACTCCAAGGAAGTTATAACCTATACTTAAAGAAAGGCTGATGGAACCTGGATGAGTTCACTTTCCCTGACCTGTAAGCAATGCTTGGTGGATCAGAGAAGGCCAAGGTGCATTGTGGTTAGGCAACCTGAGTGCGTGTTGAAGATACTGAATGAGGACTGTGGGATCCACCTTTTTCAAACATGGGAAAAAATCTTGGCTGGACTGTGATTAGCAAGATGTACCCAAACTGACCCTGCCTTTGTTCCTCTTTCAGACAACATCCAAGAACAGGGAAAGAAAGCTACTTGAGTCTGTGGAATGGGGACTTGAAGCTATTAAGTCAAAGAGAAATACTTGCCAATTTTTCTTCCTAGAAGGGCAGAGATGCACAGAAGATAATGGCTACTCCACCTGGCAGAAGGGATCTAGTGCCTCTCTCTGTTCCTGTTTCCAATCCACTGAGTTTTCACAGGACATCCAGTGATTCTTTTATTTGGGCCCAAACTGCAGTGAAGCCCAGCTATGGTTTCTGGTAGCTTTGGGCTTCATGACTTCAGAGTAGTGAAATCAGTCTCTGAGAAATTGTGTGCATGTATTTGTGTGACTTAGGTGCACTCTGTGCTGTTGCAGCTGTGGTATTGATATGTGAATTGTATCAAAGGGGGACTGGCTGCCTCTTACTAATGCTGAAAGGTTCCAGTTAGTCACCAAGGAGTCAGATGATTCCACAAAGATCAACTAATGCTGGTGCAGGGCCAGGATTTCCAGGGAGAGACACTGCGCTTGTGCTTCACTCTGGCTGAAACTGAGAGCTCCCACTGGCTGCAACAGGATCTGTGGCAGTGCTGCAGACCCTATGTGTGCAGGCTGCACATCCTTGGAAAAAGGAGCAGGAGCTTTGTATAAGGGGTTGGTGTAGAAATACACAGTTGTCTGGTGCCTACCTGCAGATGTAGTGGTGACTGCAGGAGTCTGGAGGTAAAATCTCAACATTATCTAATGTGAAACAGCAGCTCTGTTGTAATTTTGATGTGCAACTCAGCTTTTTTTTTTTCTTGCTCTCAGCAAATTACCTCATAGGTAGTCATCTGTCAGTTTCCTTTAAGAAATGCAGTAGCTATGAAAACCTAGGTGTTAAAGGAAACTTGAAATAAATGAAATAATGCATTCTTTTCTCCTCTGTTTTTCAGTTTAGAGTTCCTATACCTTGGAGGGAATTTCATTACAGCAATTCCACCTGAATTAGCAAAACTGCCTTCTCTGAGGTATCTAGTTCTGTGTGACAACAAGATCCAGAGCATTCCACCTCAGCTGGCACAGTGAGTATTTACTGTCATCAGCCACAAGCTGTAATTAATGCTTTGAACTTTTTCTTTTGTGTGTGTGGATAAAAGTACCTGGGAGGACCTATTTGTCCTTCAGTTTGTTAATGTGACTGGATTTGAAAAAGAACATCCCTGGCATGGTGCACTGCAGGCAGACCATGAATATATGATCTGGAAAACTCAGTGAAAGGGTTATGTTAAAAAACCATCACCAAGATTGCACCTTACAGTGAATTAATAGATTTGTACAGGGGACACTGAAAAGTACCTGGGGAACTCAGAAGAGATAAATTGCTACCTTAAGAAGTAAGAATGGTACTGTTTCATTAGTAATGAATGCTTGATGGGCTTTGCCTTTCACCCAAAACCTTTTTGTGTGTACTTTTGTACCATCCCTGTGTTCCCTTGGCATTCTTTACCTTAGGGTCTCAGAGAGTCCATGTAATCCTACAGCACAGTTCTAGTGGGTAGGTTACAGCTTTATCTGTTCATAATGGGAGGAAAGAGGACACTGCAGTTCTGTATATGTAGCCTAAAATGAGAAATGAAGATGGGAGATATAGCTATAACCCTAAAAACAACTGAATGGCAGCATGGAGTTCTCCAAGTTGGAATTTGATGGTGCAGTGGGATTATTCTTAAAGTACAATGTAACTTTTACAAGTTTGGGAGCTGCCCTGGATGCTGTGCTGGAGCATTGCTTTGTGCTTCAGAAGAGGGGAAAGCCTCGTCCAAAAGCAAAAAATATTGCTTGTCCCCTGTGCTGCTGCTGGCCTGGCCTGGCCTCACTCATATCTGGTGGTATCAGCACGAGGTAGAGTGCAGCCGCAAGCAATGAAAACATGGGGCTTTCCAGGGCTGGCTGCCTCCCAGCAATCATCTTTAATGCATGAGACAGGGCAGATGACTTACTCAGAGCACTGCATGGGACTGTTCTTGATGCATGAGCTGGGTACAAGGAACTGTTATGTTCCCTGAAAGCACTCTGTACACTTTTGTTCTACCTTTTTGGGGTGTGTGTGTGGGGAATACTGAGAGGGATAGCAGCATGTTTAAGACCGTGTTTCTTTAGCAGGTATTCTGGTGCTGAGTCAAGTTTTCTAGTGCATTGTGTGTACTAGAGTAAGAGCAGTTCTTTTAGCATGAATTTATGTTTTAAAAGGGAGAAAAGCCAAAGAAAAAGAAATTGGTGGGAGTGGGGAGAGTAATTAGGTCTGCTTAATGCAGCTGTGGGGCAATTTTGCTTGCACATCTTGACAGGGTATCCATCTCCATCCTTAGGCTGCATTCCCTGCGTTCCCTTAGCCTGCACAATAACCTGCTGACTTACCTTCCCCGAGAGATCCTTAACCTGGTTCACCTCGACGAGCTGAGCTTGCGTGGGAACCCACTGGTGGTGCGGTTTGTGCGTGACCTGACCTACAATCCCCCGAGCCTTCAGGAACTGGCTGGACGCACGGTCAAAACTCGCAACATTCCCTACACTCCCAGTGATCTCCCAGAGAGTCTTGTCCGCTACCTGAGCTTGGCCAGCAACTGCCCCAATCCTAAATGCGGGGGTAAGTTCACCTTTACAGCTCTTCTTCCTGCTCTTACCTTATGGTTTCCTTTCCCTCTGACTTGCCATGACTTTATAAGCTCATTCAGGTTCAAAGTGTTACTTACTGCAGCCACATTCTGTATTTTCCTGGCTCCAGGTCTCCCGGAAACTTGTCTTTAAGGAACCTTGTTCACTTAGTAACAGTATTCAGAGCTGTAGTGCTGGTTTACTGGATTTGCATGGGAATTTAAGACAGCACTTCTGTCAGAGTCTTTGTAGCTCATCCCAGCTCTCCACTATGGTTTTTATGATCTGAAGTTTCTGATCCATTTGCCCTGAAATAGCTCAGAGCAAGTAATGGACAGCAGAACTTTTGCACACACTCTTGCTGAATGGTGAGCATAATTTCTGGGTGGAAAAGAGGAGAGTGGCTCTAGTGCTTAGCAGTTACCAACAGCAACTTGTTTAGCTCTAGCTTGGGACCACTAACCTGTAGTTCTTGGAAGGAGAGGACTTCATAAAACAACCTGGAATGCTTGGGCTTAATTTGCCTCAATGCTTAATCTTTAACTAGAGTAAATGATCTGCACATTAAGCATTTAGAAGATTAAGGGGGAAAAAAATCATTAATTACTATTTACCCTGCAGTCATAATGCAAGCTGTTACCTTCTTAGAAGACAATATCAAAGCATGCTCCATAAGCAAAGATGGAAGGGCTGGGACTTAGATTGGGAGGGAAATAAAAGTTTCTTTTTCTAAGAGTTTTGCACAGCTTGGATAACAGCAGATTGGTTTTGTGCTTTTTCGCTGTGCCTTATGAACTCACACAGTACTGCAGCATTACTCTGCAGTACTCTGTGTTACCACTGCAGGAGAAAAGCTTACTCCTGACCAGCTAGGACTTAAAACACTGCTGGAAACTTCTGAAAATGTCAGCATCTAAAAATCACTTGCTGTGACAGGAAGAGAACATAATTGTGTGTTGCAGCAAGACTGTTGCCATGGAAAGTAGCATCCAAGCTCAGCATTGTGGCTTCACTCAAGCAAAAGAAAAGTAGAGTTGTGAAGGTCTATTTGTGAATGCATTTTTACTAGCTGGTAGAAGAGGTTTCACAAGTTTGAAAATAGAATGCATTAATTCATTTGACATTTAAGAACTTTGCAAATTCCCAGTGAGTTTTCTCCCTAATGGTTAGAAGAAATTGCCATGTTATGTGGAAGTAACTGCCCTATGTCTTTATGTGAAGAGTGTGCTGTTCTGAATCCCCTACCAAATACAGTTTTACAGGAGTATTTTACTAAGAAAAGGAATTCCATATTTTTAGAGGTATCCTGATCCCTTCCCTTCCACCACTATCCCTTGTGCTCCTACATATACAGTGCTGTGCCAATGAAATCCTAATTGAAGGCATATGCTCCAGGCTCAAGAGCCCTGTGGAGATGGCAGGGCTCTGGGCACAGGGTCTCATGTTCTTCTGTTCTCTCTCCCTCACAGGTGTGTACTTTGACAGCTGCGTCAGACAGATCAAGTTTGTTGACTTCTGTGGGAAGTATCGGCTCCCGCTGATGCACTACCTGTGCTCCCCAGAGTGCTCCTCTCCCTACAGCTCTGCCTCCCAGAGCTCCACTTCCCAGAGCGAGTCTGACTCTGAGGATGAGGCCAGCGTAGCTGCGCACAGGATGCAGAAAGTCCTTCTGGGATAACAGGGAGCCAGAGGGGAGGACGGGAAGGAAAATGGATTTGAGAAGCAATAATGGAATGGTGTAGCATGAGCCACTGGCCTAAAGGGCTCGTGAGAAATTGTCCTCAAGTCCATGCAGGGACAGAACATCCTAGCAAGCCTGGACTTGCTTGGTGCAGTGCTGCTTAGGAGATCTAACTGAGTAGCATGCTGCCTGTAGGTTGCCTGGGGTTGTTAGAAATGTCTCCTGGCTGGGAGGCACCCACCTCCCTCAGATGGGCTGGGAGAGGGATTTGTTCTCACTGGCGGATTCAGAAGGATTTTAATAGATGAAACTTGACTGGACTTCAGTTATCCTGCAGAGCAAAGGAGACTGTCCAGATCCTTTAACGCTGTGGTAAATCAGAAACAGGCTAATGATGCCATGTGAGTATGTATGGACCCCAGTGTTTTATATAGCAGTTTGATTCCTTTCTGTCTCTTTTGATCTCAGTTAAGGATTTTACACCCAACCACTGCAAATGAAAGTTGAAATTTTTTTTTATTCAGGACTAGATTTTTCCAAACTCTAGTTACTCTTCCTTTGCCTAGAGGTGTAGGGTTTCTGTGCTGTTACACATGTTATAGCCATCATAGAACTGAGCCACCTTTTTTCTTCTTTGTTATACTAAGCTGCTCTTAGTGTCTCCTTCTAACAACATTTGTTATTTTTCCTCCTCCTCCCTCTTCCCATTACACCTAAAGTGTTGCTGTCTTTATGGTGCCTTCAGATAAGAGACAAGTTGTTCTGTTATAATTGGTATTACTTCAGACTTGTGGCCTGTGCAAGGGACCAGATGTGATGCTCTGTGTCATACTTTTGAGTCTCAGCTTACTGGAGCAAATCTGCTTTTACAGCTGTGAATTGCAGGAAAGGTCTCTATTGACATTTTTTGTTTGTAAACAGCCACATTTCCCCACTGCAGTTTGCTCTGCTGTGCTTGGTGGAGTTACTTTCCATCTTTAAGGTCATGTGCCTGAGGTATATAGCAGCTCAGTGAATGGAGAGTACCCAGAGAAATGCTGTGGAGAATGTCTTTTTTTTCTTGATTTCTAACAGAAGAGCTGTTGGGAGTAGGGAGGCAAAGGCATGTTACCTGAGCTTCTTGCACAAGGTGCTTTTGAAATGTCTTCCTTATTTATTTGTTTGCATTTGCTCTCGTGGCAATAGCTTTGACAGTCTGTTGATGGTTCAAATAACACACTCAGTTATCTTAAACTATGTTTAAAGGAAGGCTGCAGAAAATAGCTCAGAATTTTTACGCATCAAGAAATACCTTATAAAATTAATACTACAAATTGACAGGTATCTGTAAATCTACTTTGTGAGGCTGTTGTGTGCTTCACTCAGTGAGTGCTGCCCCTTTATTAATATTTCATGGTAGACAGTCCTTTTGATGCAGTTTCTGATAGAGCAAATCCAGCTGTGCCTTTGAATGCATGAACAGAGCAAAACCATCATGTTAAGAAGCTGAAATGAACAAGAAAAACTTTCTTAACCCACTTTGGCCCTATGGGGTAATTTAAAAACCTATGCTTCTCTCCTGCATTCAGAAAACACATGCACCTATTTGAACATCTTATGGCAGCTGTGTGTTAATGGTCCTGTTTAATTATGTTTGACACTTTATGTATTAAAGCACTTTGATAGTTCTGCTCTTTATAACTAGCTTTAGTGATTTTTTTTTTAATTAGACTACAATTTTTGCTTTCATGTGACCTGAAGAACAAGATCTGTGAAACTTTGTATGTTCCAGTCTGTCTTGTGTGCAGGTTGAATTTCTTGCCTTGCATTTCCTTCACAGAACTCTTTATTTCCCCAGTTTCCCTTGGAAAGAACTGGAATTTTAAAGATATTACCTGATAGTAAAATAGTACTCTGTCCATTGTTAATCATTGCAACTTAGTTTCCACACATGATGTGATTCCCTGTGTGCATTGATCCATAAGGAATTAATTGCATGTGCTCTATGCCTTTCCAAATAATTTTTTAAAGTATATTTTTAAGACACAATGAGTTGTACGTGCCAAGCAACTGGATGTCACTTTAGCAGATTCTATGAGGTTCGCTTGGGAAGAAGAGGTTTTGAGAGAAAACAAATGCATGCTGTTATTGAAATTGCAACCAGTGAGTGGCCTGTCTTGTTCATCTCTTTCAGATGCTTCTTGCTGTCCCAAGTGAACATAGTCACAGCAATACTGAATGACAGTATGATTCCAGAGCCACAATTTTAACTTGCTTGCTGGTATAACCATAGTAATCAACTGAGTGATCTAGAGCTTGACTATCCCGCCAGCAAAAGTGAGCCACACAAGTTGAGATCTCAAGATCTGTTGAGCTCAGGGCCATGAAGTACCAACTTCCTTTCTTGTCTTTAGCAGCAGCTGCCTTGAAGTCATGCATTTTTTTCACTTCACAAAGCTAGATTTCATCAGAGTTCCTGTTTGCACAGTAGCACCTCTGTGTGTGATGAGTTCAGACCAGTGGTGGCTGGTTCTAATTTAGCTCGATCTTTAACTACAGTTTTCTTTCCTAACTGAACAGGCATCTCACTTCTGCCCAAATATTACATGGTCTGTTAGGGTAATCTTTGTTTTTCACAGATTCTTCACTGTAGCCAGGTCAAAACTTGACAGCTTATGCAGTTGATATCTATGCATTTTTAGACTTGATAAAATGTCTCTTAAAAAATTTTATATGTATATATATTCCTGAATATAGCCACCAAGTTTTCTTTTTGCTGCTGGGCTTTAAAGTGCAATTCAAGTAAGTCAGAATTTAAAACAATCAAGAACTTGTAGGTAAAGCAAATTATTGGTGGGTTGGTTGGTTGGGTTTGAGGTTTTTTCCTCTGAGGTAGTTTTGAGAGGACTAGGGATGCAGATATATACTGTAGTGCCTAACACATTGAGCCCCTGTGAGTCATTTTCAAGCAATTGTTGGCCCCCAAAGACTTAAAAATGTACTGGGCAATATAATAGGTGAGACACGACTTGAAAATACACAGATGGATGATAGGCACTAGTTTCTACCATCCTCTTCTCAGGGGCTCTGAGAAGTAGGTAGTGTTTTTGCCACTGTTTGTTTTCTGTCAGTTTTTAGCAGATTTCAGCTCCTAAAGATGCATCTTCAAGTGAAGTCTTCAGTCAGTGTTTTGGTATCAGTCCCCTTGTTTCTACAGCAGCTCAGCATGGCCAGCTTTTGAAGCTGTTCTTAAGCTGAGACACAAGTGTGTTAAGCAAAGTTGCTCATCCCTTCTTCCCCGTGGGGCCTGGGGCCCTGCCTGCATTCATCCCCTGCCCCACCAAGCTTCTGCCAAGGAGAGCTGCTGGTGTATTTCTGAATGCAGGTACTTGATGGGAACATTGGGGTTGTGTTAAAAAGAAGCAAAATATCAATTTGATGGGAAGCAACTTAGACAGTTGCCAATTCTTTTATGTTTCTTTTTCTTTAATAAGAGGTGAGACCTGAGGAAGTCAGTAATGAATATTTAAACATACTCTGAAGTGGCCAGATGCAGTTTTTCATGGGCTTCTGTCCTGGTCATTTTAAGTCTTTGAAATCTTATGTTGAATTATAATGGGACTGTGGGGGGAGGGAGGGGAAAACCAACTCCTTTTTGTTCCTTACTCTTGTTGGCAATAATGAATGGAAGGAATTTAATCCAATGAAAGTAATGAAACTTAATCCTTGCAATGCATCTTTGTTGCCCAGTTCAAAGAACTATTTTAATGCATCTTATTCACACCATGCCCTCCCTCCCCAACTGAAGACTGCTCCAAATAGACTGCTTCAGAGTGCACACTAATACAGCAGTAACTCTGTCTTGGAAACTTTTCTATTAATTATTTCACTTGCTTGTCTGAGTAGAGAATTGATCATTTACTGACCAGAACACTAAGGATAGAAAGGGTTCTCATCTAGCCCTCTTGTTGAATTTTTATTATAAGCATTTGTTTTAGGACATCTTAAAGTGCCTTACGATTTTAAAACTGTATTTTGCCTGAAACATACGAATGTAGACTATCTCAAACAGTATTTCATTATAAGCTATAAAACAAATTGCAAACACTAAACCTACAAAAATGTTATTTCTGCTGTTGTCTGTCCATTATTTTCTGACATCTCAGTTCTGGTGTTTCTGCAGACAGAACTCTTGTAGGATTGGAAGCATTAAAATGGGGCATGGTCGGGGAGTGGATGGAATTTCACCTGTGGTGTGTGAAACCAAGAGTAGGTGAGACTTCCAAAGGGACTGCTGAAACTCCTGGAACTTGGGGCATACTTGTGACAGACCAGTGTGTATTACAGAACCAGACCCTGTTTTACTTCTGGAAGAGTGTTGCAGAGATGTGCTCCACAGTTCAAAGGCAGAAGTTACTCACAGACAGGATAAATACCCGAAAAAGAGCAGGTGGTGTCATGGTGGACTTTTCCAGCAATATGAAACAACAGTTCTAAACTTTGTGAATTGTTTCCCTCTTAATACTCTAACCTTGAAACCTGTAAATGACTTTTTGAATGCTAATTTTCTGATCGTGTTAACTGGCTAATGTGTTCCCATTTCTTAAGTAATCCCATGTTTCCTTCTACATCCTGAAGAGTTTTGTGATCTAGTGCCAAAATGTTTCAGATCCTGCCATGCAATTACCAGTTGTCAGTGCAGAAATGTAGTGTATTGGAAAATGGGACAGTGAGAAACAAGAATGACTTGATACTAACTTCAACAGGAGCTATTTCAGAGATGGTTCAACTTCATATGTAAGGACAAAACTCTCAAATTATGCAGCGGCTCCGTTTGGAGTAACATAAAGTACAGAGGAGTGCAGTGGCCTTGCAGTAATAGCTAGGCTGAGAATATTCTCATTTCTTTTTAGGAATTTTTTCTAATTTAAGGATACTCTTCTCTTTGCCTTCTTAATGCCTACCTTATATTTGCAAACAAAGTCCTTGAAGTGATGATTCCTGACATGAGTTGTCCATGTTTTAGTCTTTAGGAGGAAATCTTGGCTCTCAGACCCTCTCCTCTGCCTTTAGCACTAAAACAATAGGAAGAGTGCAGAGGAGATGTGAGTGATGTAGATGGCTGAACCAGATGCTCAGAATGTCAAATTGACATTTTAGGCTCATGCAGTTGCACAGATCTAAAGGGAAGCGTTACGTTGATGCATTGGAAGTGTGTCATCATAAAGTAGAGCTGTACTTCTCCTACTCAGCTGCCTTAGGTGATCAAGACACCTAGAGTTGAATGCATGCACGTTTTTCTCTGTACAGAGGTTGTGAGTTGCAGTTGCCCACCTTTAAAAAAAAGTTAGGAGAAAGTCCAAGTGCTGCATTGAAGAAGGGCAGGGCCATCTCCTTGTCCTGGCCTGGGACTTGCTGGTAGCAACTCAAAGCTACTCTTAGAGTGGTAAAGGATTAATATATCTTCAGAGTGTTATCCAAGTACCCTGTTT
>VZTT01028335.1:710-16207 GCA_013400855.1 Buphagus erythrorhynchus | reverse complement strand
TTTTTTTGCTTGTTTGTTTTTAACATTGTGAAATTACTTCAGTAACATTCTGACTGTTTCTGTGCTAGGCAGAAGTAGCTCAGGAAAATGAGATGGAGCCTTCCTACCTACACCAGGATAGGGTTTTTCCTTTTTGTGCCTTCTACATCTTGTCCTGTTTGTTGATGTTTGAGAAGACAGTGCAGTGGTGTGGACCCCAGACAACCTTGCACAGAGCATTCTGGCTGTCTGCTTGGTGATGCCTGCTAGTGCCTGAGTTCAGCAGTGTAGCAACTGGCAATGCCTCCTGTATCACTGAGATGGTTGCTTAATCAGATGCAGGTCCATACAGGTGGATTTTCCTATAGTGGCATGCTCTTTACTTAGGCAGTGCTTCCAGAAGGGAAGCCTTTGCAGGGGGGAATGTTTGGGTGTTATATAAATGGACAGGACATGCATTTCTGGGACTCGTCTCTCATTGGCCTGGTCAGAGTGAATTATGTCTGACTGCTTGGCAGTTAATTGGACCATCCTTCCCATTTCCTAAGCTGATAAGCCCCTCACTGTCTGCCTCAATCAGGCTTCTTTGTTTGAGAAGTTACTAATGCTGCAGAAGAACAGAATAACTACTTTGCTGTAACCAAGAGAGGGGCCCTGATCGATAAATCTATGAAGATTCACCCTATTTCTTCAGCAAAATCCTTTCACGAGGCTTACTTGTACCGTAACACCAGTAGCAGTTGACAGGTACTGAAAAGTAGGTATAGCCGATGTATTTCATACATACCTTGTCCCTTTTTGAAAGATTGGTATTTGTGATTAAGTGTTCCTGTGAGCATCTTTATTCTGGCAGCTCTCAGTAGCTGTGCTGAGTACCATGGGGGTCTGTAGATATCTCTCCGTCAGGATCGGGTCTCAGAAACGTCTTTTACCACACAGCCTTCAGACTGGGACTGTCTTAATGTGTCTGGATGGTGCCTAGCTTAGAGTGGGTGTTGCCAGAAGGTGAGTAATGGTGATTAATCGTCTCTGAGCTATGGATGTTTGTGTGAAAAAGGACTTGGCTAAAGGCTGTGCTTCAACAAGCTCATCAAAATTAACCACACGGGAGACAGTAGTATAGCATCCCAAAGGCCTGATTCTTCTGTCTCTTGACTAGTTTTGTTTTGACATTTGTGGATTTATTAAATCTGATTGAAGGAGAAACATGGGTCCCTTTGTCTCCAAATATCAGTAAATATCAGTTGAGTGATATCAGTGTTACAGATTGCAAATGGGCTGAGTGATACAGAATCAGGGTGCACTAAAAGTAAACACCCTTTTGTTTGACTGCTCAGTAATCTTTTTAATGCAGAGGTGTGGTTATGAACCTTACAGGTAGGCATCCTTGTGTTTGTACCATTGAGTCTGTGATACAAATGCATAGGAAAGATGTAAAGGTACCAATTCCTGTGTTAATTATATATTAAAGTTGAAAAGTAATTTTATATTACAGGAGATAATTTATCCTTTGCAGTCAAAACAGTAAATAAATATAAAACCTAAAGCCATTGTGATTTTTAAAATAGTTCCCGTTCTGAGTTTACGTACTTACTTGAGCAATGCATTGCATCTGTGTGATTATACAGTTATTTCTAAAACTTTCTGAGAAGAGGATTCATCACAAAAATCTTCCTTCTCCCTCCATCCTTCTCCCTCCATCCTTCCTCCATCCTTCAGCTGCTCCTGGCAGCTTTCAGGGCCCAGAGCACACAAGGTAGGTATTACAGGGTTTGTTCCTTGTTCAAAAATTAG
The DNA here is from genome assembly GCA_013400855.1 of Buphagus erythrorhynchus. Classification (NCBI taxonomy): domain Eukaryota; kingdom Metazoa; phylum Chordata; class Aves; order Passeriformes; family Sturnidae; genus Buphagus; species Buphagus erythrorhynchus. The sequence goes on along the minus strand of VZTT01028335.1, from coordinate 14,434 downwards.
AAGGACTGTGACTTTCTGTTCTTAAAATCCTTACCAAAATGGGATTTGTTTTGATGTAGTCACAGAGGATGTACTTCTGAGTTGGGGTGTTGAGTCCCAGGATGTCTGTGTCATCGTGGCAGGGTGATAAGAGGATACAATCACTGTTGAGTTGAGGTGGCTCTTGGGTGATGTTCTGCCATTGTTATGCCCAAGAAATATAGGAACCCAGGACCCTGAACACAGGGCCTGGTCCATAGGGCAGGATCTGTTGGAGCGGCTGAGGAAGCAACCTCCAGCAGTGGCTGGATCACATCCCTTCCTCCCAAGGACTTACCTGCAGTCGTCAGACCCCAGGCAAGTAGCCAGAGACTTCTCCTACTGTGACTTCTTTTATTAGCATTTTTATTGGCTGACAGCATTCAAGGTGATGGGCGGAGTATTTGCGTTTTGGATTTTAAAGTTTCTGGAAGAGGGTTTGTGATGTGTGCCCTGTGTGACCATTATCTAGGCTGATTCCAGACCAGCCAGCAGACACTGATTCAAAGGCCTTGCCATCTACTGTGGGATCAGCGAGCCTCAGGCTTTCTGAGTGGAGGTGATGAGGAAATGAGGGGGAGGAGGTGTCTTTGTCTTAAAAAAAATAAAAATAATAAAAAAAAAAGAGTTGGAAGAACTAGAAGGCAGGCAGTTTGTCACTGTGAATTTCTCGGGAAGAAGAAACCTGCGCACACAGTGGTAACGATAGCACCAGTGTGTGCAGGGGATGCAGTGGCATGGGCAGGGCAGCATGGGTAGGCTGCACTGCAGCCCTGTCCTGCCAGCTGGGAATGCAGAGGAAGCCTGCCTGCCCTCAGACAGCCATCAGGGATGCAGAAGTGTAGGAAGTGTTCAGCCTCAAAGTTAGGGGGACTTGAAGGTGAGTTAACTGCCGGGTCTGTAAATGAGCTAGTTGTGTGTTCATGTGTGCATAGGACCTTAAGCACAGAAAGGTTTGGGGTGAGTCTGGAAAGGGTCCATGTTTGAGGAATGTAGTTATTCTGGCTTCCGAGGTACTTTTTTTGTGTAGACAGCATGGAAAACGATTACAAAAACAAGTATTGCAAGACACTTAATGAGATGGGAAACTGGTGGTGTTAAGGCTGTGGCTCTTGGGCTTATGTGACTGTGAGAGAATTCCAGGTTTTTTCTGCTTCCTTTCTCCAAGCATTTTCTGAGTTGTGAACAGTCACAAGTGGAGTTTTTCCTGTGGGCTTAAAGTCAGCAACCCCAAAATTGCATTGAAAATCTCTCTTGACTTTTGGAATGAGGGTCCATGAGAGCAACTGGACTCAAGGAAAAAAAGGTACCTTTAATGTTTGCTGCCAATTCCACCAGTTTAGTCTCAGACCTCATCTGCTGAGATGTCACACTGTCTGCTTTCACCCTTTTAGAGCAGGGGTGACTGGGGCTAACCAGACCAGTTTTTAGGAAGCTCACTCAGCTTCCTAATTTTCAGGTGTAGTGAGAGAGTCATCAGGGAGAGGAATGGAGAGAGAATGTCAGTAAGTTGCTCTGCATGAAAGCTGGGCTGCCATGAGGATTTCCGATTGAACATCATCAGGCAGCTTTATTACTGCCCCTGTTTTCTCTTGCATGTGGCTCTGCAGAGCTTTAACCATTTGTGCTGAAACACTGCATGTCAGGTGTTTAGCTTCAGGCCACATTTGTTTTTGAAAGAAAAGTAAGTAGTAAAAAAAAAATTCTTCAGCCATTTCTGAGAATGAAGCTGAGGGAAAAGTGACTTCAGGCTTTGAATTACTTTCATGTCCACCTTTTTTGTAGAAAATAGAAAAAAACCTACAGTGAACTTTGAATCCCAAACAAGGGAGAGAAAGTTGACCTATTCTTCAAGTTCTCAAAGCTATATTGCAGAGGCATTGAGATTTGAGAAAGACAAAGTGGGTGGGAGATTGGAATTATAGCCATCAATTGAATAAGTTATTTGTTATCATAGCTGTTAATGGCAGTGGTGATTTCTCCAGTGTGATCTGGTCCTAATGTCTGTTGTAATTTGGAAGTAAAAGGGACTGTGGATGATCCAGTGAAAGCCAAGCATCCTCATGTCTGTCTTGCTCCAGAACAGAGTAGGTAATTTCTACTCTGCAAAGACTGAACTTGGTCCCACATCTTGAGTAAGGACTTAGTGATCTTGTGTATATATCTCTGTATTTGTCCACTCTTTCAGGTGCAAAACACATGTGGGGAATGTGTGATTGTTTCTCTTGCACTGTGATGTACAGGTATAGGTACAGAATTCCTGGTTGAGGGATCTGTTGGTGTAAGATGAAAACACTGTTCTTGTGAATGTGCTGCTTTACTCTGTAGGCACTTCTGCTCCATGTGGAGTAAGGGTAGTTTGAAAGTTGTCAGACAAGATTTGCACTCTTTGCCAAACACCACTGGTCTCCTAAATAAAAACAAGGGCCCAGAAGATTGTAAATACCTGTGCATGTGATGTAAACAAACTTCCTGATTCAGGGACCACTACTGAAGTTAATGGTTCTCCTCCACAGAATGAACCTATTAGTATCAGTTCATTAGCAAGACTGAGGCCTTGATTTGTAATGAACCCTTGAGTGTAATTTGCAGTAGCCTGTTGACTGTATCGTACTAAGCTGCTGTGGGTGCAAGAGGGAAACAGATTGAGGCTGGAGTAATATTTACCTTCACTTCCAGTCAGAAGTATTTAGAGCAAAAAAGAAATGTGCCACACCTCTAGGATCTCCAGTTAGCTTTCCTGCAAACCTTGGGCACGGAGAATGAAATACCCCTGGTGCTTATACACAGGGCAAAGGCTGCTGCTGTATTTAAAAATATGTGTATGAAAATGGAACTGGAAGTTACTGCAAAGCTGCATTTGCAGGTATCATAGCAGGGAAATTTTTAGAAACCAGACCTGAAAGAATTTGCAGCAGAGTTTCTCAGGATACTCCCTGGCATTTCTCATTTGCTGTGGTGAAGTGTTAAAGAGCCCCTGCTTTCTGTAGTTCTGGCTAGCAATAAATTACCTTATGGTTTTGTTTTGATTAGATACCATGTATATGTATAATATCTACTTTTTTACTTGATCATGGAAGGGGGGACTGTGGAAAGAGAATTTTAAGTTCTTTAACAAGACAATTGAAGTTACTTACTCATGTTAAGCACCCCAGAGCAATATTGAATAGCTCTGTCCACTTCTGTTTTGAAGAACTCCTCAAAATGAAAGAAAAATCCCTTTTTTCTTTGTTTTTCAATAGGGAAAAAAACTGAATTTAAAAATGGTTTAAACAGTCTAGTGATTCTTATTCCATTTCTTTCAAACTTCTCCCTTGCCCCTGAGCCTGACCACTCTGCCCCCTCTCCATTTGCCCACAGAATTACCAACTAATTTTAGAGATGAGTTTACTCGTTTGTTTAAAAAACACTGCAGTTTCCATCTCTTGTAATCCACCAGGTGGAAGCAGATGTGTAGAATATCTGTGCATGTATTTGTAAATCTGGATTTGAGCAGATTTGGCATTTCTAAGAGGGCAGTGTGTGTGCAAAGACAAGGGAGCCCTTGGCAGTGTAATACCATCAGTAAAGCAAAAATTTGCAGTTGACCACTAGCAGGGTTCGTTGGTGGTTTTTGTTCATGTGATGGGCTGGGTGACATTGTATTAGCCAATTCTTCTGGTGCATGGTTAGACATCTCTTGCCTTGCTGTTCTGAGTTACAATAGGGAGAAGGGAATCAGGGAGGGGATGGGGAGAATAGAATAGAAGGTGGTTTCTTAGAGATGGGAGCTCTTCTTGTGCTAACAGAGGTTTTGGTCTCTTAGCCTCAAGTGTGCTTTTCTGACCTACAGACTTGCTCATCGCTTACCGATGTCTTCTTTGTGCCCATCTTCCCGTTAACCACCTGGCATCCCAGGACCTCTCTGCTCTTGCAGAAAATAGCGCCTTAGAAGTCTGGGCAATACCCCTGTAGTGTTTGGCCCTCACAGTGATTTTGCTTTGAGTGCATCCTGGTTGGGAAATATGCTAAAAGTGCTAAGATTTTTATTTGGTTTGGCTGAGGTATGGGTGGGAGGGCAGGGTGAGTCCACATGGTGTCAAACAGGAAGCTTGATGTAGCTCAGAGTGGCCTCTTGAAAGCATCCCTCCAGTCTACGAGTCTTCTGAAGGCAGTCATTTGGAAAGGGCCTGTGCTATCCAGATTTACAGCACCTGCTGTGTTTTGTGTAACAGAAATGCTGTGGTTGTGTACTGCTGCAGGTTTTTGTTGTCCTTCTACAGGTTTTGTTGATGGTTTCTGCATTGACCTGTTGCACTAAACTTCATGTCACTGCCTGGCAAAACTGGACTCTTAATAATTTAAATTTTACTTACAGAGCAAAGCCTGGACAGTACAATGCGTTGAATATATACTGGATGAAATAATTTCCTTACTGACTTGTACTCTTTGAGTTTTGCTTAATTCTGAGCATGTTATAGAAACAATCATTTCCTAAAAGTGGAGATAATTGCATTTTAAGTCCAGAGTTTCAAAACTGAGTCCTATACTTGTACTCTGTTGGGGCAAAAATAAAATGGAGGAAAATCTGAAAGAAGCCTTTTGCATCAGTTGAGGCCCAGTGGGAGCTGAGAGTCAGGATCACTCTGAGAATTAATCAGTTCACTAGAGATTATGATAGTACGAGTAAATTACAGTATTGCACTAAGGTTTTCAGGCTTTTTATTAGTAGCAGAAACTTTAAAAATAAAAAGAGAGTGAGAGAAAGCCTGGGAGCAGAAATGGCCTGAAGGGGAAATGACCAAGACCAGCTGAGAAATGCAGAGAATGATGATTCAGGAGTGCAGCTTCACTGCATTTGTGTGAAAATCCTATCTGTCTCATGAAGGGGGGTGAGAGAGATCACAGTTCTATGCAATCTCACTGCTTAATGCAGTTTTGAGTAACGTGAAACAGTTCTGGGCCTTCCACTTTTCTTGCAGACTGAGGATTTTAAACAGGGAATGCTAGGCCTGCAGAAAAGTGACTGTAATCACAAATCTGAAAGCAGCATGTGACCTTCCTTGTCATTTCTAACAAGCCAGAACTTTGCAGAAATCTGCCCAGGCAAACTTTTGGTCCTGCTGTGCCCCAGTGCAATAATTATAATGCAGAAACAGCTGATGGGTCACGTCTCCAGGCCTGTGCAGCGTTATGACTTGCTACCTACATTCCATGTTTAGCTTTGAGAGATCAGATGGTGCAAGCAATGTGAGCTAGCTGTGCCTGAGGACATGCTCAGGGCAACACGTCCTGTCCCTCTGCAGCTTTGGTTTCTTTTCTCTACTTCTGTCCCATCCCATCCCCTTAAGGTGATGCATTTTACAATAAATACTAATCTCTCTAGGAGGTGAGCTGCCCCTGTGGAAGCATATGTGCCATTTCCACTGTGCTGTATGTTAAATCCAAAGGCCCAAGGTTTGTAAATATTGTCTCTAAAGTAACTAGGGACTCCAGGTGAGCTGCTTGCCCTACTTGCTGATGGCTCTGGAGCTGTGGTTGGTACATGTGGCACACGGTGGCAGGCTATTTCAGCATTTTTACTGATGTGATTTAATGAAGCATGAGTGGTATTGGAGGGGATAAATTTTGTCTTTGTGCATGGGGAAAGGGTCATTGACAAAAGTTTACAAACAAACAAATGAGTGGAAAATTAGGCTTAATTCAGCCATGTGCGGGAAGGGAGGTGGATATTTTTGAGTTGTGTTTGTTTTGTGCTTAGCACTGTGCAAAAGTTACACCCAGTCCTTGATGTAGGAAAAATTGGATAGGTAAGCAGAAAAGTACTAACTCATTGCCTAAGACTGCTGTTGCTCTCTTAACTCTCCTCATCCAGGGATGCCATGGGAGAGGTGTGGTAGAGACATTTTAATTGTGGTAGTTTATTTTATTGTGAACCTGTTTTCACTGGGTTTAATCAGAAAACTGAACTTCAGGTATATTTTTAAATGTTCTTATGGCAGAGATGTTGCAAGTGAGCTCTGAGTTGGAGAGAAGGGAGTGAGGGGGGAGCGGGAGGAGGGAGTCTGGAGATGGAGCTGGTTGTGGGTTCGTTCCACTACATCTTTTCATCTTTCCCCGGTACTGCAGCACCACAGGACTAGAGTTACCAACAACATTCTTGCTCATGTCTCTCATCCCTCACTCAAATAGAGGGTGTAATTTGACTATGTCTCAGCTCCCATGTGTGAGGGCTGTTGATGAAACTATATGTATATGCATTTTTAAGTACAAACAAAAACCAAACCCAAACAAACACAAATATCAGTTCAGATCTGTTCCATGATCTGGATCACCATGTGGTTGTTCAAACTCTAGAACTGGCATGAGGCCGGAGGGAGAACTCATGGCCAGAGCTGTGGGGTAAAGTGAGGACTGGCAGTCTGTCCTTCTGAATGACAGCTGTGGCTTACATCAGGTTAAATCAGTCTGTATGCTGCAGGCTGAGGCAAAGCAGAATGGATTAAAAGCAGGTTTTCACTTCTAGCCTTGAGTTTCCTGCAATCCTACATCAGCTTGTGGGTGCATGTATTTCTGCATCCAAGCTGCCATGGAAAATGAGAGACATCTTCTTACAGGACAGTTCTCACTGTCAGTATTTACTGAAGTTTTTCTGATTGAGATGGCTGTGTCCACAACTGTCACGGATAGATTGTGAATCTGGATTTTTACCTCCTGCTTCTCCATTCCTATCAGCTGTTTCCGGCTGCACACAGGTTAACAGTGAGGCCTGCTGGCCTGCTTAATGGGTGGCCTGGCACTGCCTTTGGGCTGATGCAGATCATTTCTATTGGCCAAGGTTATCTCCTCCTGACCTTGTAGCCAGAATTCAGCCTCCCGTTTGCACGGTAATTGTGAAAAGGAGGGCTTCTGAAAGAATTCCTGAAGGCTGGAATATCCTTTCTGGTTTTGTGAAAACCATGGGGGTTTTTTTGTTTGTTTTTTTTTTTTTTTTATCACCACTCTGAAGGGGAAATGAAAGTGCCTTAATGTTAAGTTTGCAAATTCAGAGAAGGTTGTGTTTAAAGATTTTTTTTTCTAAAATCCATGGTGGAGACTATAAATTTAGTATGGCAGGGGGCCACTGTACTCAATCTACCTTTGCTACTGTACTTTCTTGGTTGCTTGCTCACTGCACACTGGTAGCTTGCTGTACAGGATACATGGCATCTGAATTCTTCCTAGCTGTAGCCTTTTGTACCAAAATGTCTTTTACCTTGGTTGCAGTTGGTTCAGTTTACGGGACTAAATGTGTTTGCATGCTTTTGGGATGAACAGGGATTTCTGTTACCTGTGTAATGGAATGAGGCAGAGGGATTAGTGGGGAAAACAGGGAGAGACGGAGGAGTTGAATGGGGTTTCTTTTCTTTTCTGGAGTCATGAGGCTCCTCCCGTAGCAGAGAGGGAGCACAGTACATGGGACCTGAAGACCTTTAAAGTACATGCTGAAATGGATGCTGGGAAGATACAGTACAGTGCTTGGGCACAACTCCAAGGCTCCCAAGGCAAGTAATATTTAAACAAGCTGAACAGCCCCTTTCGGCAAGCAGCAGGAAATCCAGCACTGAGCTTTGTGTTGTTGCATGGTCAGCAGAAGATAAAAGCTCAGGCTATGCAGCTGGGTTCCCTCCTATCACTGGATGGCAAACTGTTAAAAAAAGATAAAAGAACAGAAAAGGACAGGGGGTCATCTTATTGAAAAGCATTCCTTCATATTTTAAGCCGTCAAAGTACTGTGAAATACATTGAGCCTGATGTAAGTTAGGAACAGCACCATCGGGTGTGTTTGGAGCCCTTACATCAGTTGGCAGGCAAAAGATGCATTTGTCCCTCTGCTTCATCAGAGATAAAGATTTAACGTGGGTAGGACTGTGGTATGCATAGGTGCCTCACCACAAGCCCCGCAGCAGGCAGGAGCTTCCCAGAACATTTTTTTAGGAGCAAGGCGTGTAATGGTGGGTCTGCTGCTGACTGAGGGTCTCATTCTAAAATGCAGTCAGCATTCAGCCATATACAACATTTCCAGGTCCCACTTTCTGCAGCTCATCCTTGGTTAGGGACTATTTTAACAATGAGGAAGAGAATTTAAATGAATGAGATTGCTAGTTCAAGTCTTCTAATCAGTATTTACTGTATTCCTCCCCTCCATCCCTCCTCCTTTTTTCCTGCATCACAGCACTAGTGTCTTGGGAAAGAAAATGCTTCAGAGCATTTGTTACCAATTTAGCAGCAAGTACGTGCTCAAATTCGGGATTTCTGAGATCTGTGTGTGCCATATGTAGGCAAAATGTAGTACTTGCAAGTTCCAGTAGAAGGGAATAAACACAAATTTGCTGTTCTGCAGATAGTGTTTCTTTAATCTAATGAGACTATATTTGTGCAGCCTTTTTGTTTTGGTAAGACGGTTAACCGTCCTCCCTGGGGTGCCTAATTGCTTATCATGAACTAATCAGTCCCCTGGGTATATGAAGGGATGAAACACTGCCAAGATAGAGCCTGTGACTTCCCCCAGAGGTGTGATAACCCTCCCAATTACCCCACCCTTCAGGGAGCCTGCTTACTGCTCTTTTAGAGACCTTGTTTCTTCAGAAATTGTCCATGTTTGGAGATTTTAGGAAGTTTAAAGGGGTATATTAACTGAGAATCTTTTGAACCTGGAAGCTCTCATATTTTTATGTCAAATTTGTATTGAATATTGTTTCAAGTTTGGTGTGAAAATGCTGAACATGTTTCTGTTTATGAAAGTGCCTACCTTCACAGCCCCCGTGGCCTGCCAGACCCTAACAGATAAGGGCCAGTTTCTGTCTTCAGCTGTTAGTAGATAGGGATGGCAAAATCTTCTAGCTTCAGAAACCCCATTTGAAGTTCACATGAAGAAATAAGTGAAACAAATCTGGTGGTGACTCTTTTAATTTTTGGTAGAATGATAGTTGCGCATTACCGTTTGTGAAATGAGTGCATAGGTTAAGAAAAGTATTTCACCTTACAGTAAAAAATAATTCATTTAACTAATGGTTTTGCTTGCATTTGCCTTTCAATTTCCTGTTTTAACTCATTCATAAGACATGCTTGTCTGCTGTACAGGTTGAGATGGCTTCTGATTGCCTGAATTCTTCTGTTGTATCTTTTTATATTGAACGGTTGAGTTCCGTGAGGCATATAAAGCTTGCTACAAAACAATAGTGTTTGAACTGGAAGTGGAAAACAGCTCATGCCATCTAGCATCTGAGTGAAAATATGAGTTCTCATGTTGAGCTTTCTTTGTCCTTTACTTTTGCTCCGAATGAGCACAATTTTTGTGTGAAATTTGGAGGATTGAATCTGTCAGTTGGGTAGAAACAAGTTTTTTCCTTGAAAGAGTTGCAACCTAATCAATGAATAATACTGATTTTTTTTCCCTTTTGTGGTTCTTTTAAGATACTTAAGGTTTTCTTCACTTCTGATTGAAGAGTATATTCTAAGTGACCTTAGCAAGATCCATGTAAATAAAAATATTGTTACAGTGTATACTAGCTTAAAACTTCAAAGCAAGGTGATTTCATGCTTAAAATTAAAAGAAGGTGGCTGTGTGGGCGTGTATGTTTATGTGCCTGAGAAAATGTAAATGTGGAAGCATCACTCCTCAAAAGAAGTGTGACTTTCAGTATCGTAGGTCTGATTATGATATTTCAGTGTTGCTTTGCTGTGTGTGCATATATGAAAGTGATTAGTCAAGTTTCCACTGGCGAACTTACTGTCCCGCTGCAGAAATTGGGGTGGGTGCACAGGCCACTTGATCACTTTTTGTTGCTGTTGTTCAGTTTTCTCTATTTGCAACTACTACTTAACCCAGAACTGGGTTGAACCTATACACAGTTCATACGAGTTTGTTTCAGGTTAATGTTTTTGTTAAATATATATCAATGGAGTCAGCAGAAGGAAATGAATTTCCCTTTTTGTATGTGAATTATTTCAAGAATTGTCTGTATCATCTGTTTCATGGAAATGTGTGAAGCACTAGCAGTAGAATTGGTTTTTTGGAAGGAGAGGGTGGTTTTGGACTAGCAGCAGACGTTTTTGGCTGGAGGAATAGCAACTTGAAACTTCACTTACTGAAGAAACCTGTTCACAATTTTGTCTGTTTTTTTTTTTTTCCCCAGCGTTCCTGAAATAAACTTCCTGCAATTCTTTGCAGTGTGCAGGTGTCCAGACTCCCCTTTACTCATGGTCGCCTGTGAAACCCGTCAGGCAACTGAAGGCTGTACCTAAAATTCTGCTGGCAGTGCAGCACACTGCAGGGGCCTTGATATAGTTACGGTGGACACCTTGTGCAGCCCCAGCTGTAGCATCCCCTCGTAGTCCGAACAACTGAGTATTGCGGTCCAGGAGTCTACACGTGTGGAGGACTGCCTGGAATAGAAAAAGGAAAGCTGCAGAGATTGTAAGCTGCTGCTTGATCCGTGTGGCTGTTGTGCCGAGGAGCATCAAAACTTTGCTGGATGGATCCGACAGCTCGTTGCAAAGTAGAGGGTCAGTCTTGCTGGTTATTTGCAGTTATTAACCTTAGTGGATTTTAATTTTTTTTGTTTCCTTTGTTTTTATATTTTTCTCTGTATGCCTAAGAGGATTGTGGCCTTGCAACCAGAATGCTCATGTTCAGGAAACTTAAGGCTGTTCCTACTGAAGGGCTTTGAAGATCAGCAGGCATTTCCTCCAGGGTTTACAGCACTGTTGGAGGAAACATTCCCTGCAGAAGTCTTCAGGCCTATCCGCCCGACTTTGGTCATTTCTTACCTCACCAGCACGTGGATTATGCTGTTTGCAGACTGTCTAAGCTGCATGATGACCTTCGTGGATTCCTCATGAGCTTTTACAAGGCCAGGCCAGTGTACTTTGTAAAATCCTTTAGAAATGCCTGCTAGGCTTTTAAAGTCCCAGAGCATAGACTATACTACAAAAAACTCAGAAGGTCAGATGCTGGATATGGTTGTGGATGAAGGGGGATTTGTGTGTGTGTGTATGCAGTTCTTGTTTTGAAAATACATATTTTTTCAGGTCAGATAGAGATGTATTGTTCCTGAGAAGGCTTCTTGTACTCTCTGATAAAGCTGAGGGACTTCTGAATTCCATAAGAAATTGATGAACAAGATCCCTATGCCCTTTCTTTGCATGTGTGTTGCAGTTTATGAAAATTAACAGATGCTGTTTCATTTTGTCAGTGTGCTGGAAGCACCTCCCACAGGTTACTTGCACTGTGTGTACTTCAAAATAGAAAGAAAACTCATACTGAAGAGTACCACTGGCAAGTAGCTCTTCTGTTTAAAATTTTCCAAGTGGCTTTCCTGTGCAGATCTCAACTTGGAGAGGCTTGCCAGCACTATCTATTGCTGTAATTAATTTACCTAACTAAACCAAGAAAGAAACTTTGTCTTTCAGAATTTAGAGCTCTGCAAACAAGCCCAAAGGCTACTGGCCAGCTGGTGTGCTCACAAAACTCATGGCACCTTGTTCATAGGTGGTGGGAGAGAGCTGTTTTTCTGGAGGCTGGATTTCTTCTTCATCTGGATGAAGCAATATACCTCAGTCTGAGTGATCTCTGGTACTTTAGCATCAGTGGCAAATAAGTATCTCAAATAACCTCCGGTAAAATTAAAACTTCTAGTTTGTATCTTTTAACTCTGGCTCACAATACCAAAAGAATGTCAACTGATGGTTGTCTATGCTTAGTATCACATGGAGATTATGTAGTTGGTTTATATCTGTTCCTGGTCCTTAGCCACTGTAGGTGTTGGCTGAGATCTGCTTGTGCCTCTTATGGTGGGGGGCAGATGTTGGCTTTGGTTTGTGGGCCTACACACTCTGCTTGGCGTGGAGATACAAGCTCAGAAGGAGTGCTACCAGTTACCTTGCTCATGAAAAAGCTGTGTAGGCCTTAGGATATTGCAGTTGGAGGCTGACATTACAAGTGCCTCCTAGGGTGGATGGGAGAGGGAGGGCTGTATAGCATGCTTCAGAGTCTCTTTGCTGTAGCATCTCTCTCTCTCTCTCTCTCCTCCCTGTGGCCTGTGCTCTCCCCTCTGGAAATCTCAGGCTAAAACTCCGTAATTTAAAAATCTGTTTTGGGGGAAAGGATATGATTTGTGTTTCTAAACTTTTTAAATTATCTTCGTTATAGATTGTTGTTGTTGTTGTTTGGAGGATGTGATAAGGGGAATAGTTTCTGTGCTGATCAGAAACAGAATGCAGGAAGATATGATGTTAACAAGGTGGGAGAGAAAAGGAGGTGTTTGTTTAGAAAAAGCCTAGTCACTAAAGCCTGTGGGGCAAAGGAACCCTGCTGATAACACAGATGAAACAGTCTGCCTCTTTCCTAACTTTAGAGGAGTGGAGCTTTGTAATAAATGGCTGCCATGTGGCAGCTGTCTCCCAGCTTCGTGAGCATGGCAGTAGTTAATCCTGTCAGCAAGTCATGCTCCCTGGAAAAGAGCAGTGAGAAGAGCTTCAAACTCTTGAATCATTCTATCTGCAAAATATTTGCATGTTGAATGTCTTTCTGCTTTAAACAAGTTTGGTAATTTGATGTAGGTTTCCATCTTTAAGTAACATTAAAGTGCATCTGTGTTGGCTTTTAAATAAAATGTTAGAAACGTGTTGAGATATGCAATTTTTTTCTCTCTTTAAAAAAGTCATTTTAGTTTTGGAAGGTATATGTTCCAGAGTACAAAATGTACTGTGTAGAGAAGAGACACTGTGTTGCTATCCCTGTATGTTAAAAAATTACAGGTTGAGCATTTGAAATCATGGTTATCCTTAAAAGCTTCAGGCTTTAAAATTAATCTGTTCACTTCAGTTTGCTTTTTGTAACTTGCTGAGCATATAATGTGTCTGTCCTTTTTCCAAAAGTCAAAAAAAATAGAATTTTGACTTTAAAAATTTGAGATTTTGTGAAATAATATAGCACCATGAGATTTTACAGGCTCATGATACAATCTTGATGGTTGACAGCACTGCCACCAGGAAATGGGTTTAAATCCCTGTAATTTCTACTTTCTCTTTTGTCATTTTGCTGTGTTATCTTGTGAAGCATAAAATATTTTGGAAAGTTACCTGATACAGTGCTCCAGGCAGAGAGTGTGCTGGCATCTCCTGCAAAGACAGCGTGCTTGGGCTGAAAAGGATGAGTTGGGAGCTCTGCAAAAAGCAAACTAATGTTCTCCCTCTTGGGCTTGCCTGTGTTTGCTAGCATACGGATGCAGTTAGAGTGGTGAAACACCATGTGGGACATAGCTACTCCAAGAGGAGTTTTTTTCCTGGAGCTTTTTCTAGCTTATCCTATTTTCAGAATGATTTTTGTAAAATTGCCTGTGCATTCAGTTCCTCTGTGAAACTCTTCAAATACTCATCTTGGAGGAAGAGAATTGCAACCAGAGCACAACACAAGAAGCAGGGCACTAGCACAGGAGATTTTCTGTATCTTCCTCGATGTGATTCATCCTGCCTCTGTAATCCCTGCTGAACCCGTCCTGCACACACATGCAGCTCTGGCTATGTGAAGAGCAAGTGTGAAGGGGGTGAATTGTTTGCTTGTTTCTCTCTCCAGAGATTTGCTTTAAACCTTCACCTCGAGTGCTGGCTCTGAAGCTGCCCTTGGCTGAGCTGCTGGCCATCAGGGTGAGGGACAGAGATGGGGACAGGGACAGGCCCTCCTT
>VZTT01028295.1:2021-20079 GCA_013400855.1 Buphagus erythrorhynchus | reverse complement strand
CCCTTTCTGTGAAGAAATATTTCATAATACCTCTCTACTATCTTCCTATGGAACAGCCCTGGACACAGCAGCAGGGACAGGTGACCCAGTGCTGTGCTGGAATCCTGGGGGACATTCAGGAAGCAAAGCCAGCTCATTCCTGGGGATTCCACATCTTGCTGGATCAGAGGGTAAATGCAGACATGTTTTGCTCTGGGTTCTGACATTCCTAGGAGCTTAGAAAAGATGCCTTAGAAACCTGCCAGCCCTCTTGACCCCTTGCTGCCTCCTGCCAGTGCTGGCTCAGGTGCTGCCATGCAGGTGCTGCTTTGTTTGTTGTTTCTGGAGGCCTCCCCACGAAGGTTCAGCTCCCACCCCTTTGTTTCCCTCAGGCTGAGCTGGAAGCATTGCTCCTGCTTCCCTCACCGAGCCCATCAGCCACCTGCCTTTGTTTGGACAAGCCAAGCAATGAGGCTCTCAGGCCTGGAGTGTGCCAGGCTGGCATGTGCCACCCACAGGGACAGCTTGGCACAAGCTGCCACGGGGAAGCACATTTTGAACACGTCAAGCAAGTTCATGAGCCTTTGGTGGCATCAAACCTTCTGCACTGGAACCAGGATGGAGCCCAGCAGTGCAAAACTACGTAAGGACTTGAGCATTCCCTCCCCAAAGTGCGGCCAAAAGACTTGGGAAATTTTGGATCTCTTTGGAGCAGGGGGGCCCACACACACAAATTGGGTTTACAGCTCATTTGACAGCTTTGCATGACTCAATTACAGAGGAATTTACCCTAAAGATCCCTGATGAAGGAAATCCTGGGGTCGCTGGGATGGCCACAGCCACAGTTTTGCAGAGGATTCAGGGGGGCAGGGAGAAGAGAGGCTGCTTTGCACCACATCCCACCAGGACTCACCCATGGGGGCTGCACATTCCAGGTCCTCCTGTGCCCTGTGCTGGGAGAAAGGGACCCTTTGCCAGCCTTTTTACCCTCATTTACCTTTAGGGACCACCTGGAGCAGCCCCTGCCAGCAGTCCCAGGGCATGAGGGCTTTACTTTCCAAGAGCATCCCTTCTGCATGGCATGTGCTCACCTCACTGCTGGTAGAGGCAGAACAAGCCTGAAGGCTTCCTAGGGATGGAATTCCCAAAAGAGTAGCCCCATGTAGGTCCTGACAGCAGAATTCACCTGAAGGGAGAGCCCCAGCACAGTGGGGTTTCTGGGCTGCACAGGGAAAGAATTCAAACTTGAGACTGGGAAATTAAAAACAAACTCTGAGCAATTAATGGACACTTAGAGCTGCTTCCTCCACTAAATGGCCTCCCAGATTACTGTATTTTTGCAGTCAAACACAAACAATTTCCTTCTTTCCTGTGCTGGGGGTGTCCAAGCTCCGGGTGATGCTCAGGGGTTGATGTGTTACTGGCATCTGTACCACCCATGAAGGAAAACAGTTTTCCTTCAACATGGAAAAAACCCCAGAACTAATTAAATCTTTTTTATAAAATGACATTCATGAAGACATTTTCCATATTAGAGTTCATTTGTTTCCAGGCTTTGGTTCTTCAGGGCTGGGAACTTGCTGCAGCACCTCAATGAGATGTTTTACATAAGGACAGGACTTCAGACCCTGACATTTTTAATGGACTAAATTAAAGCAATGCTAAAAAAGCCCCATTTGGCAGTTTCCTGCTGTTTTCTGTGGCTCTGACATCCAATCTGTGGTGGCTGCCAGAGGCAGCAGCAGCTCACCAAACCTGGGCTCTGCAGCCACCTCACCCCACAGGGACAGGAAAACCAGGAAACCCCCAGGTTTTGGAACCCCAAGGACCTGCCCAGCACCAATGTCAGGTGAAAGAAGCCCAAATGAACTTTGGAAGTGGCACAAGATGCTGCTCCTGGCTGAGGAATGTACATGAGGGGGCCAACAAGCTCCACATAGGGTCTGACCACCAAGGCCTTCAGAACTATGACTTTGCTGCCTGCAGCAAAGGGAAGGGAGAGTTTCTGCTCCGGGGAACTGGAGGAAAACACAAACCTGTCACCAATTACTGTCAGATGAACTCTGCCAGGACACAGGAAGGAGATAAAAAGAAGTGGCAGCACTCAAGCTTCCTGCAAATCCAGAGCATCTCATCAACGACTCGCTAGGAGGAAATATATTCGTGGGAGTGGCAGCTGCTTAATGTGCTCTCCCACCCACCTCTCCTTCCTATGGCTCCCAATTGCCCCCCTGGGATTCGGCGTCTATTGAGCAGACATGTTGAGAAATAGGATATTAATTTCCTAAACACCAGAGTTTCAAACTGCTCTGGTCCAGATCAGGCAGATTCTGGGAGGGGATAATGGTAAGAGATTCCTGTGTTTCAGTGATCATGGATCCAGGCAGTCTGGTCCCACACTCAGAAGCACCGCCTGACAATACATGTAAAAACTGCTTTAATTAACTTAATTTTTTCCTTAAAGCTCATAGATTTCAAGATTAGAGACGCACACCCAGCATGGCTCGGGCTACCCAAAGGAACAAAGGAGCTTTGAGAGAATTATGTGTTTCTATAGACTCAGAGACAATATCCACAAGTCCCTTCTTGCAGCAAAACCCTGTGTGCACAACTTAGGGCATTAGGCTTTTCATTATTAAAGTCTTTTTTCCTTTGTTTGGGAGTTATGCTGAAGCTTTACAGTATGGATAATTGTCCATAGTGTGGGGCACTCCTCATTATACCAGTGTTACATAAGGGAAAAGGACAAATCTAACATCTAGGTCAGGAGCTGCATTAACTTTAATTTATCCCTAAAGACTTACTGTAATTCCAATGCTCCATGACAACGTCACTCGCTCCTCAGCAAGGAGCTGAATGTGAAGTGTGGAACAGATCAGAGAGGGGAAAAGAGGACAAATTTCATTGCAGTGATAGGTAAAATCAAGAGTTTACCCACACCAGGAATTGTTTGGGTATTTGTGGCCCCCTGACCCTTTCTGTGAAGAAATGTTTTCCTAATATTCAACCTAAACATCCCCCAGTGCAACCTGAGGCCATTTCCACTGGCTCCCTGGGAGCAGAGACCAAACTACCCTGGCCTCACCCTCCTGCCAGGGAGATGGACAGAGTGAGAAGGTCCCCCCTGAGCCTTCTTTTCTCCAGGCTGAGCCCCCCTAGCTGCTCCTCATCAGACCTTTGCTCCAAAAATTACTTGGACACTAATTTTAACATCCAAGGGAACGGGATTGTATCTGGTAAATAAAGTCAGAAAAAGGAGCAGAACAAGGAATTCAATTGACAGACAGGGATTTCTCAAGCTGAGTTACCACAGCCTCAAGCACTCAAAATCCATGGGTCATTTGCATGTGTGTTGTGCTGAAAACATACCTGATGTGAGGCACAAAACAACAGCATGTCCTCTGCAGGTCCAGGAACCACACTGGTGTTCAGGAGGAGAAGTGGCCCCAGCCTGGATGACCACACATCTTCAGACCTGCACCCTGCAAGGGTGGTTGGGTCTGTCCCAGAAGTCCTCCTGTTTCTTGGAAGCAGCATTCCTGTTGCTCCCAGGTACAGCTTTTTGGCTGATAGTTCTTGGAGGACACATCCCAAAAGCCAGGACTCAGACATTCCTCAGTGCTGGCACCACAGTGGGATTGGGGAGCAGCCAACACCATCCCAGGGCAGCGGCACCGAGGATCCAGCACGGATCCCCCAGGGCACAACAACTCCCTGCAGACACCCAAACCCAGCTCTGACGTGTGATCCTGTTTACCCAAAAGCTGAGCAGAGCTGGAACTCAGAGCTCTTCCCAGAATCCACGTTCTTTGTTACATCCCAACAGTGCCAAAACAAAGCTAGGAATGGCCTCTGCAGGTAGGACCAAGATATCCTGAGGTAATGTGACGTGGGAGAACAGCATCACCTGAAGCTTCACTTGTCTTCCATAAACATTTCTGGGATTTCTGCTGGACACTGCCACTGAAAACATCTTTTTTATGGAGATGGCCCTGATTCCCACACAAGTTGCTGGCATCACTCAGGCTACAAAGGGCATTTGGAGACAGCTGGGCCCACAACTCAACTGCCAGTACCATCCTGCTGGAGAAAGGCTCAAACCAGCAAACTTTTCAGTGGGTTTTCACCATTCCTTCATGATTTTGTAAGAGCTCAAGGCCAATGGTCTCCTCAGCCCCCAGTAAACCACTCCTTTGCTTCAGAAGTAAAATTTGGTAGTTAATGTACAATGGCACCCTATGGAAGGGCCCCTTGGAGATGCAGCATAGGTTTCCCACTCCCAGAGAAGCTGCCAGCAACTCCCTCATCCCATGTTTAATTTCCCCTGTGCTATTTCCAGTTAACTGACAACAAACAGGATGGAAAAGCCCTCCAGGATCATCGAGTCCAACCCCACCCAAGCACTGCCAAGGCCACCCCTAATGATGTCCCCAAGTGCCACATCCACAAAGATTTAAATCCCTCCAGGGACAGGAATTCCACTGCTACCTCAGGTAGCCTGTTCCAATGTCTCACCACTCTTTTGGTGAAGAAATTTTCTCTAATATCCAATCTAAACCTCCCCTGGCCTTCCTTCCCCACCATTTCTTGATGCTACTATAAATCCTTCAGCACAGCAGCCTCAGCCACCATTGCTTTCAAGACTAAATACGAATTAAGTTGTGGGATTTTTTCAGTGTTTTTGTTTTTCATTGGGGTTTCTTCCTGTTTTTTCACTCCCTTTACTCTTTTTCTTTCCCTGCCCAGCAGGACTGCAGATCCAACTCTAGTTTGGTCACTGGTACAGAGCAGCTCTCCACGAATTCCATGCCTAGCCCTGTGCATCAGCCAGGGCTTTTTCTGAGGTGTGTCCCATCCAGCTGCTCCATGAAACAGTTTATATACAAAAAGAGATGTTCCAAACATGACATTTACCCAACACAGAGCCTGAAGCCTCCTGCCAAACCAACATAGCTGTTACCCCCTGGTATTTGACCATCTCCCTGCTTGGCTCATGCTTTTGTCATACCTATGGTATCAATATCCTCTTTCCACAGCAGCTTCCTGTCTCCCCACCTCCTCCCCACTTCGACATGTCTGCAAAGACAAGTTTACTTGCTCCACTTCCCTATTCCTTCAAGCCTTTTCCATCAAACCCTATTTTCACTGTCTTTCAGCATTTCCTAGAGAGCTGTTCCCAACCTCTGTCCCATTTGCATCACTCAGATAAGACAATGCATTTATTTTTCCTTGTAGAGCATGAATCATCCCCAGCATGGCACTTTCCCTGCATGGAACCCCAGAATGTCAAGAATTGGATGGGATCTTAAAGCTCATCCCATTCCAGCCCTTGCTATAGGCAGTGACACCTTCCACCAGCCCAGGTTGCTCCAACTTGGCCTGGAACACTTCCAGGGATGGGGCAGCCACAGCTTCTCTGAGCAACCTGTGCCAGACCTAACCACCCTCACAGGGAGGAATTTCTTCCCAATATTCCATCTAAACCTACTCTCAGTTTTAATCAATTCCCTCTTGTCCTGTCACTCAGGTTCCTGACAAAGAATCTCTCTCTGGCTTTCCTGTGGTCCCCTCAGATCTTGGAAGGCTGTTCTAAGATCTCCACACAACCTTCTTTTCTCCAGGCTGAAGCCCCAACCTCCTCAGCCTGACTCCACAGGGGAGATTTACACAGTGGTGTATCCACCCCTGGGTTTCTCCTGGCTCACACACAAGGCTTGGAGAGCAGCTTTATTTACAAGTCCCACCAGTTCTGCTCCATTTGGAAAGGAAAGACTGAGAACAGTTGGATCTTCTGTGGGCAAGGGGCTTCAAGAACCAAGATGTGCTCATAGCAGTGTTGACCCAAGGCTGCCTGGAATGAGGTGGGACACAAAGGGCCTGGGCTGAGCAGTCTCAGGACCAGGTAAGCTTGAAAACAGCTTTTCTGTGTTGAGTGCAGCACTTGATTTGCATCCTGCACAGGCTATTGCATCTCAGGCACATCCAGAAGAGATTCTGAGTGGATTTCATCCCAGTTTTGCAGCAGAAATGCAATTAGCACTCAACTTCCGCTTCCAGCCTTCTCCCAGTCTATTCCAGAGGCTGAAGCATCACAAATATATTGGAGTCATCTCCCCTAACTTCCACCCTTAGAGCAACTGGCCTTTACAGGGCAGGCAAGCCTGGTACCTGCACAGAACTGGGATTTCAAACCCATTCCAACAGTGAAAATGCCTCGTTTGAAGGTGTTGGACAGCTCCAAGAGCAAGCCTCAAGTGCCAGCCTCTGCTCTGCATCTATCCCACATCAGGACAGGTCCCAGACATCTTGTCATCTCCAGGGTGACATGAACAGAACCACACAGATCCTTCTCTTACCAGCTGGTTCCAGTCCGATCCCATGAGCCAAATTCCTTGGGCTGGGGGACTGCTTGCAGCCCAGCCAGTGCCAGAGTTTCTGGTTGCTTGCTCTGTGTTTTGGCTCCACAATGGATGCAAAGCAAGGCAAAAGTTCTTGGATCCCAGAGTTTCTCCCAGACATAACCCAGCTCACCAGGTCCAAAGCTAAGGGATATTTCTTAAACATCCTGTTTAAGAAACCCAGGTGGAAGCTGAGAGTATGGAGCTGCAGAAGGGGCTGGGGGCAGAAAGGAGGGAGAGGAGGAGACAGGTTGATGATCCACAGCCTCTCCAACCCTAGGAATGCACAGAAGCTGGCACATGGATCAAAAACACACTTGGGGATGTTCTTTTGTTTAACGTTGTCTAATTCTTGGATTTCTTAGTGGAAGAATGTTTTCATTGGAAGCTTCTGGAAAGCCACCATGTCTGGCAGCAGGACATCAAGCTCAGCCATGTGAGAACATGCCAAGCTCTGCTGAGTCCAACACTCAGTGCCAAATCAGGCCAAAAACGGACCCAAAACACCCCCAAATCTTCCAGCCAAACCGTGCCTCCTGCTCAGAGCTGCTGCACAGCAACACAAACCCCTTCTGAGCAGCACTTAGATGTTGCTCCAAGCAAGACCCAGCCTGAGGTCAGGACAGGCACAGCACACTCCCTGCAGGAATGGGGTGAGCCATCAGGAATAAAGCACATTCCCTCACATTCCCTCCACCCCAAAACACTCCCTCTCTGCAATGCCACTTCCATCTGATATTTGCAAGGCACTCCCAGAGCAAAGATAGGTTCTCCACATCCTCACCCAGGAGGAAGCAGCAATTACCAGGAGCATCACTGCGTGGAGCCCACGGATGGCTGCAGGAATGTCCTTATCTGGCTGGAAGAACCTGGATGTGCCAGGGTGTGAAGTGCCTCACTCCCCCAGCAGCAGCTCCACAGATTCCAGCTGCCAGATTCTGGCTCCTTATCAGGCACTCTGTGGCCCCAGTGGAGCTACCTGGATCCCTCACAGCAGTTCCCAGAGCCCTTTTGTGTATTTTAAACACATTTCTTTAATTTCTTCCAATGGCTCCTCACTGAAATTCCTGTGCTGAGATCAAACGACATCCTGTGATAATCCACTGGCACCAGCAGGAATTCAACTGAGACACAGGGATTTCTCAAGCTGAGTTACCACAGCCTCAAGCACTCAAAATCCATGGGTCATTTGCATGTGTGTTGTGCTGAAAACATACCTGATGTGAGGCACAAAACACTCCAAGGGTGTGGCTTCCCAATGGGATTGCATGGACACCCTCCACGTGCCAGGCAAGAGTTTTAACACTGGCATTTGGATTAGTGACCTTTTCTCCTTATTGTTTTTCATCTTCCTTTTCTTCGAGATGATTCCAATCCATCAGCTACTACAAAAAATGTTTAAACTCAATGTCTTGACAGGAATTCCACCATTTTTGCAGTATTTCCACTTGCTTCTGACAAGCACCAGCTGGTATTTCCACGCTGTAGTTCAGAGCACACAACCCATGAACTTCCAGACAGAACAGCACAAAGGTTGTTGAACACTCGAGTGCTGATTCCAAGTGTTAAACTCCAGGGAAGGAAATAATTAAATAAAACAAGGTCACCTCTTCATTCCCACCTTCTTTTGCCATGTCAGCCTTGCCCTTTGCTGCAAATCTGGACACAGCTACAGTGGGAAACAAAGGACTTGAGGCTCAACAAGGAAAGTGTTTTGATCCTCCAAGGTGTCTTCAGTTACATGGAAAAAACACAGAGCAGCCTTTCTCTGAGTGCTGTTTTCCAGGTGCCCCCCATCTCCCTGAACACCTCCACAGCTCTCAACCCATCACTTATGAATCCTTGTCTGCTCTTAGCCTTGTCCTCTCCCCATGGTGTGATCCTTCTCTTCACTGCAGAGTGATCACTCCTCCACCTGAGTCCACCCAAGAACTCTGCCCTCTGTCCTCAAACAGAATCCCATCCTACCCTGTCCTTCAGATGGCTTCCCACCTAAGCCATCTATTTAATGCTCAACACCTCCTGCCTTTTACTCCTTCATGCCTCATTTCTGCTTCTGGCATTACCCTCCCAAGAAAAAAAACCTGGGAACCAAAATCTTCCTCATTTCTTCTTTCCTGTAACCACAGCTTTCTGTTCTTCATCTCTTTGCCTCACCTCCCAGCCACGCTCCATCCAGCTCTCCCCAGGGTCACACCGAGATTCTTCCATGTACTTTAAGACTAGAAGTCACCAACAGTGCTCTCCTTCCAGGAAGTCTGTCTTTCCAATCTTCTACTCAAGTGACCTGCACCTCAAGAGTTTCCCCAAAAGCCCATGGAGCTAAGATACAGCACATGCAGCAAAATCCCTGCAGGTAAGCTATTTGCAGTCTCAGGTACAACAAATTCCTGCGAGGAATTTCAAGGTAGCTCTGCTATCAGCAGAATGCCTATCATAGAATCATTGAATCATTAGGGCTGGAAAAGACCTCGAAGATCATTGAGTCCAACCTTTGACCATAGCTCACCATGCCCAACAAACTGTATCATGAAGTGCCACATCCACCTGTTTTCTGAACACTTCAGGGATGGGGACTCCACCATTGCCCTGGGTGGAGCATCTCTGTAGATGAACCCAGATTAAACAAAAGCAAATTTCCAAAATGAAGAGCTGTATCTGTACCCTAACCTACCCTGAACCACTTCCCAGTCTCTGTGGATGAAAGCAGGGGAGAAGCAGCTCAGGGAAGGGAAAGCTGACACATTCCCCACTCCCACAGCCTGGAGTGGAGCAGGTTCAGGTGCAGCACATCCCTGAGCCACATGCAGCCCACTGTGATCACACAGCACCCGTGACACCCCTGGGGCGTGAGCAGAACTTGCACAATGCACATCCTGTGTGCATGTGACTCTGCCCTGGGCACATACAACAGGTGGATCATTTTCACCCCGGGCTGTTCTCCAACCTCACTTTCAGAGCTGTGATCTCCACAGATCCCGTTGGAACACTGACCTGGATGTCAGGAACTTCCACTGCTGACTTCAACACCCACGTCACCATCAAGTCCTGCCACTGGTACCAGTTCCCCAAGTCAGAATGGAGAGACCACACACCCAAAGCCCTGCTGCTGTCCCCAGACTCAGCCACTCCAAACTTAACCAAACAAAACCAGTTCCAATTCTGTCAGGCAAGCACAGCCCATCACAACATGCCCAAACTTGAGCCAGCAGGAAAATTTCCTTCCAGGATAAAGCAAGGCTTGGCTCACTGGCCACAGGTAACAAACCCTGGAGTACAGACAGGAAAGCTCTGATGTTTTGAGGGACACAGATCACAAAAGGCTGTGCCTCATGTGACACTAATTAGAGAGGGTTAATTTTCTTCAGCAAAGTTCACAACTCTGGAAAGAACAGAAGCTGCACATCTGCATGACCCAGCCAAATCCAGCTGCTCATACTTGCACAGCAGTCTCCTAAAACACTCCAATGGCTCCAGAGCCTGTCAGGGCAATGTCCCATCCCTGCAGTTGCACAAACACTCGAGGCAGATGGTGAGAGACAAAAAGCAACTTTTCATGTCCCACACTGGGCTGAAGCACGACCCTCCTCATGGTGCCACCAGGCAGAGGATGCAGCCTACAGTTCACCAGGAGAGCTGGGACCCATCCTGCAAGTAACTTTGTTACATATAGAAAAAGTCTGAATCATTACACATTTTGCTGAAAAAACATGTTCAGTCCTCTTAAGCAATGTTCAACTCAAAACAACCCGGGGTGGAATGGATCCCTGGGTTAAGGAAAGCAGCAGGATAATACCTGAAGTCTCAGGGACCAGTTCCACAGGGAGGCAGGTAATCCACCTTCCCTTTCTGCCAACTCCAACCTAACACAATCTGCACACAGGGCAAGGTGAGGGACCAAGCTTTCACATTAGGTGTAATAGAAAAACATTCTTTACTCTGCAAGTGTCTTTACAAATATATATTTATATATTTAAGCCCATTTCAGGCCGTAATAGCCCATAAAAAACAACCAGTACCTTTTTGAACAAGAGAAACTGCAGGGCAGAAGCCTGAGGTGACAGACTCCCACACTGGGGCTGCTCTGATGCTTCTCTGAAGGCCTTTAGTTAGCACATAAAACCATCTCAAAAATCCTTTGATGTGGAAGGAGGGGCACCATTCTTACCCCACCTTCACTACTCTCTGTATGAGGTAAACTGGGATCACTTTTACATCATTGCTTTAGAAAGGTGATGTTGTATCCTGAAGACCAGCTTTTCCAAAGAACATTTGTCAATGGGTTAAAAAGGTAAGATGTGTGGATCCAACCATAATGTGCTGTTGTCTCAAAATAGAAGAAGTTGATACTAAAAAGCTATTCCAGATACATACAAGTACAAACACTAGAGCTGGTCAGAAAGATTCGGTTTCAACATTTTTTTAAAAGCAGGGAAATTTTTCTGCAGTGTGGCTTTTCATTTCCCCCCTCCTCACTTTTCTATCAGTTCCACAAACCCTTCCGAAAAAATCACGTGTCTGTTGTCAGAGTGCAAAGTCCATCCAAATCTCGTGTTTCAGTTCACTATCTCTACACTTTACAAATCCTGATGGCAAACCAAAAGGTCTCAATTTAACTTAGCAAAAGTGATATCTAGAAAATATTCAACACCAAGAGGTCTTACAAAAAAACTTGAGACTACTAAGGCATTCTAAGGCACAGTGTTTTGGAAGAAGTGCTTTCTCCCTGTAGTGTTGCTTTATACACATCACGTGTGTGAGTCCGAGGGATGCATGGAGCTGAAGATGGATACCATGGCTTCTCCCAGGCAGGGAATTCCATCTTCTGCTGCTGTTTCAGACATAGGCTCCCAATGCTGCATGAAATTCAGTGAGACATTGCACCAGCTGCTGAAACTTGGGTCTCTCCTCAGGATCTAGGGCCCAACAGCAGGCCATCACAGCAAACCTGTAACACAGAGGCACATGGAGCACATGGGAATGTCAGCCAGGCAAGCACAGCCCCAGCCTGAAAGGCAAAACACCATTTGTCACTGGGAAACTGGCTGAGCAACCAGGAGCCCTGGATCTTATGGTTCATAATGCTGAACAGCTCCTTCCAAGGATGGACACCTGGAATGATGAGCAAAGGGGCTGCCACCAGAAGTTCTGGCTTGATTTAGGATATAACCCATGGCTATCCAGGAAGGAGCTGTTAGTACACAGCTCACTGGAAATTTGTTCAAGTGTTATAAAAGCATGGAATGGTTTGGGCTGGGAGGGACCTTGAAGATTAATTATCCAGTCCCACCCTCCTCCAGAGGCAGGAACCCCTTCCACTAGCCCAGGGTGCTCTAAGCACTGTCCAGCCTGGCCTGGAACACTTCCAGGGATGGGGCAGCCACAGCTTCTCTGGATAGCTGTGCCAGGGCCTCACCTCCCTCAAAGGGAGGAATTCCTTCCCAATATCCCATATGACCCTGCTCTCTGGCAGTGGGAAGCCATTCCCCCTTGTCTTATNTCTTGTCTTATCACGCTCCCCTTGTCCCATGTCCCTCTCCAGCGCTCTTAGAGCCCCTTTAGGCACTGGAAGGGGCTCTAAGGTCTCCCTGGAGCCTTCTCTGGTCCAGGCTGAACACTCCCAGACTGTTTCCAGAGCAGAGGGGACTCCAGCCATCAGAGCATCTCCATGGACTCCTCTGGACTTGCTCCATCATCTCCACATCCTTCTGATGCTGGGGAACCCAGAACAGGAAGCAGTGCTCCATGAGCAATGGAACCCCAGGGTTTATCTGACAGGCACGACAAAAAGGCAGGGAAAGGCAACCCTGGCTCTCTCTTTGGGCAGCCTGGCTTAACACAGCAACCAGAAATCAGCAGTTTTCTCCTCCCCCAGCAGAGGCACTCACAGTTCATCAGGGCAGTTGATGGGCTGAGCTATTCGATAGCCATCCTTTAAATAAGCTGCCATCTCGAAGGGGTCGATGTCCACGTAGGGGGTCTGTCCCAGCGTCATCAGCTCCCACAGGGTCACCCCGAAGGCCCACTGCAAAGGAACATAACATCACATCCTGAATGGCCACAGCTCCTCCAGCCAGGGCACAAAATCTGCTCTAAGCAAGATTACACACAGTAAGAAAGCTTTACATAAATGTTTTATATAACCAAATTCAACATGTCATGTACTGGGCTAATTAAGAATCACAGAACTGGTGGTAAATTGCCCAGAGAAGCTGTGGCTGCTCCATCCCTGCAAGTGTCCATGGTCAGGCTGGACAGGACTTGGAGCAACCTGAGCTAGTGGGAGGTGTCCCTGGCCATGGCAAGGAGTAGGATCCAGATGGTCTAAAGGTCCCTCCCAACCCAAACCAACCTGTGATTCTACAAAGTCCAACTAAGCTTAAAATCTTACTGCACTGAGATATCAGATCTAAAAATCATGCATTTTTTAACATGACATTACAGAACACCTAAATCTAAACAATACTGAACACTGAATGACTGTCTAGTATAAAACTGTTATTAATTTTTTATATTTATTTTTTTTACTTTTTACTCCTCCAAAATGCCTTGAAAATCCTCAAAAAAGTCTGTGAAATTCGAAGGATCAGAAAGGCAAACTGAACGACATTATAATTTTTTTGATTCCAAATCATCTGTATATTTGGAGAGTACGCTCAGGAATAGGACTCACAAAAAAAAAAAGATATTTCATCTCAGTAAACCTGACAGCTGGATCAGCATTCAACACGTTCAGTCAGCAACCCTTGCCAGAAGGAGCTTAAAGTGATGAAAAATCCATCAATTAATCCATGCACAAGCTGAGTACAAGGAAAATTATTTATTATCTGCTATCCAGAGACCCAGGAGATCAGAGATGGGGCTGATACTGCACGCTCATGACTCACTACTCAAGTTACACATCATCATTCATTAAAAAGGGACAGAATCCTGCAAGGCTCACACGATTCCTGTTTTAATCAAGAGAAATCCCACCAATGCCTTGCCCCAAGCCTTAGGAAAGGGATATTTTCAGGCAGGAAAGGCAGGGAAGGGCAGGGGTGCAGATGTGGCCCTGCTCCAGACAGCCACTGAAGGAAATAAAGCCTCTTTTTACCTGCAGTGGAGAAGAGTGCTGAGGGACAAGGGGTGGTCATAAAGATGAGAGTCATTCAAGTATAAAAACAGCTGCTCTAATTCTATAGGTAGCTGCATAAAAATGGCATGAAGAGATGCAGAGCTTCATGTTCAACAGCAGGAAAACCACAGAATTAAGATTCAGCAGGAATTGTGGTTTGTTTTCCTGTACTCTGGCTGACTGATAGAGCAGTTGGCAGGGGAGCAACACATTATTGGGAAAGTTTCAAGCCAGCGAACACATTTGAAAGAAAGTCATCCAAAAAGCAAGCCTGGAACACATCCCATGGCATCTCTGCAGACACAAACACTGTTTGTACCACACTGCATCACCCGTTCCCTGTTACATGCAATGGATCACTGGGTTTGTTCCTACCAAACCCACAAAAACATCTGACATCAGCTTTTTTGTGAAAGGAGTCCAGGTAGATGCAAAGCTGATATTTAGGGCACACAGTGTTTTCTACACCCAGAAAAACTATTCACTTTTGAACTCTACAAAACTCAGATGGCCACGTGTCTGCAGTAAGAACTGTGTTAAAAGGTGGGTGGCATTTATCTCTAACAATGAAAAAGGGACTTCTGGGTTAAAATGGGCTGAAAGAGATGCTGAATTGCACTGGAGTTTTCAAAAATGGTTACAACACTGAGATTTACTCATCCTAATAAAATTCTGCATCTCACTGCCACTGTTACATAAGCTTTGATTTCCCAGTCCTCACAAACAGCAAATGCCTTCACGTTCCAGATTTCTTTAGAAAGTAAAAATAAAAAAAACACCATTTGATTGAGTTAATTTAGCTCTCTAAAAACATGCTTTTACAGGCAACTTCCCTTTCCTTTTCTGTCTTCAAGTTTGGTACAACAAAAACCCCCATGTGTTTTTCAAGGAATACACATGTGGAGCACAACTGGCACCTTCCCTTCCTATTTTTTCTTGTTGTTTACATGGCTGCAGCACTAGTACAGAGACCATGAAGGAAAAAACCCCAACCAGAACTTCTCTAAAGTTTCCCACACTGGCACCAGACCACTATCCTGGATGGGATGCATCCAAGGGAACAAGCTGAGGTCACTGCAATACTGCTCTTATCTCTGAAAGGTCACCTCAGCTGGGAGAGGCTCCTGACCACTGGAATGAAGGCATCCTGTGGAAGAGCTGGGATTCAGGGGTCTATAGGGCACACAGTCAAACCCCAGCTCCTGCTAATGTTAAGGAGCTCATTATCCTGGAACTCACTCCCATGTGGATGAAGCACAGGGATGTCTGGGAACAGCCAGAGTGGATTTGTGAAGAGAAGCTGTGCCTCACCAGATCTCTGCTGAGCACACAGAGCACAGGGTGAGCAATGCATGTCCACCTTGACTTCCAGAGGGTGCTCAGGCACTGAACAGGACCCCCAGGGAGTGGGCATGACCCCAGGGCTGCCAGAGCTCCAGGAGCATTTGGATAGTGCTCCCAGGGACAGAATGGGATTGTTGGGGTGTCCTGTGCAGGGCCAGGAGCTGGACTGGATGATCCTTGTGGGTCCCTTCCAGCTTGGAATACTTTAAGAAAAGCTGACTAGTCCCAATGCAGCTCTCTGAATGTGACTGTGCTCCCTGCCAGCACTACCAAGGGAACAGGGAGCAAGGGGCACTTTTGCTATGCATGAAGGGCCTGACTGACCCCTGAACCATCTGCCATGAGCAGCTGATGCAAGAGTGGGAGCAGAGATGCTGCTCTGAACAAGCCACTGTTACCTATCCAGTGCCACAATCCCCTGCCTCCAGCTCTGGGGTCCCCAACATCAGAAGGATCTTGGAGCTACTGGAGTAAGTCCAGAGGAGGCCACAGAAATGCTCCAAGGGCTGGAGCCCCTCTGCTCTGGAGCCAGGCTGGGAGAGCTGGGGAGGGTTCACCTGGAGAAGAGAAGGCTCCAGGAAGATGACATAGCTCCTTCCAGTGCATAAAGGGGCTCCAGGAGAGCTGGACAGGGACTATGGACAAGGGATGGAAGGACAGGACAAGGGGAATGGTTTCCCACTGCCAGAGGGCAGCATTAGATGGGATATTGGGAAGAAATTCCTCCCTGTGAGGGTAGTGAGGTCCTGGGACAGGGTGTCCAACAGCAGCTGTGGCTGCCCCATTCCTAGAAGTGTTCCATGCCAGGCTGGACAGGGCTTGGAGCAACCTGGGACAGTGGAAGGTGTCCCTGTTCATGGCAAGGGGTGGAATTAAATGGGCTTTAAGATCCCTCCCAACCCAAACCATTCTTGGATTCTGGGATTCTCCAACAGCTGAAAAAAAGAGAAAAATGTCAACAAAACACATTTCCAAAATACAAGGGGGGGGAAAAAAACCTCACCACATCACTAGCACTGGAAAATTCATTGTTGACCAGGCTTTCCAGGGCCATCCAGCGGACTGGCCTGTTCTCGTTGTCCCCCAGGCAGTGGTAGTCCATGGGGAACAGGTCCCGGGCCAGCGCGTTGTCCGTGATCTTCACCTGCAGCGCCTCGTCGATGCTGGGCACAGACAACAGCAGTGTTCAGCACACAGCTCTGCTCTGCAGGATCTAACTAAGCCACATCTCAAGCACTGCCACTCTCCTGCATCAAGACACACTTACTCTGTCATTAACAAATATTATCACAGCACCAATTTATTCTGTGCCAACTGATAACGGCGCTAGAAAAATCAGCAGGCTTGATTAAATAAAACCAAACATTTATAGGTGTAAAAAAATACTGTAAAAGCAAACAAGTAACTGCCTCAAGTTACTCCTGCTCTTTTGGAGAACCCCTACCAGAGTAATTAAACACCTTGCAGCTCTGTGGCAACAATGAGGCAACAATCTAAGCAAAGCAAGAGCCAGTAATATCTTTAAGCAACCAGTACTCTTTGTGGTCCAAAAGTGTGTCTCCAATCAAGCCATCTGCTGAAAAACTGGTTTTTTCCTCCACAGGAGATATTGATGCTCGTCAGAAATAGGGTACTAAGGGAAACTTACTTTAATCAAGAAAAGATGACTCAAAACAGCACAGAGAATTTGTCCCCTCTGGGATGTGATTCAAACTCTTTGAACTTAAAACTGTGTAATAAAGTTCAGTGTTCTCATAAACAGCTGACTTCAGAATATGGCAAAGATGTTGGCTTCAACATTGCATGACAAAAACAGAGAAGGAACATTGGGTTGGGGGTATGGTAACAAATTGGTTTTTGTTGTCTTCTCATCTTGCCAATTATTTCTTTATTTTGATGAGAAAAATGAAATATGAATGCTCAATCTGTGTGTTTCCCTCTTTACTATCTCAGATATCTTTTTATTTATTTTATTTCTATGCACTTTCAGGCCAGCCATTATCCTCCAACTTTACACGCCAGGAAATTTCCTATCTAGTAAATTTTAAGAGTTCAGAGAAATTCCTAGAAAACCCGTTTGAAAACAAATTCAATCCAAAGGGCAATTCCCCAGTGGATTAGAGAGCCCTGACTTGTGTAATGCTCATGTCCATTGTAACTGGCCATGGGCACATGAGACCAAAAGCATTTCCTCTCTTAAACCTGCCAAGATCACCGGAATCCTGGCTCCCTTCCCAAAATTAGGACATGGGTCTGATGCACTTCCCAGCCTTTCACCACTCAGAGCAAACCTGGGGAACAAAGAGGGGCAGGGAACCTTGGCTACTGGCTGGCACCTCTTTCTCTTTCCAAAAATAAGGCTTAAGGTGATGTCCCTGATGTTTGTGATCTCTGTCTCCTGTGTTCCTCCTCAGTGTGCTCACCAGTGAAGAAAAGCAGTAGAAATTAGGAACAGAATCTGTCAGGAACCCCACCACACTGAGCATCCTTCCAGGCACAAGAGCACAGATGGTGGTCACTGAGTGATTGGGTTCCTAGAAGGCCACCAAACACCTCCATCTCTACATTTTGGAATGCATTCCAGCCTGAAGATGGTCTCAAACCCCTCTCTGGCATTCCTGCCATTCCAGAGCACATTTGTATCTATCCATCATCTGGCAACTACAAAATCTACCAATGAACAATGTCTTTAACTCAGTTTTTAAGAAGTAAAAATGAAGAAAACCAACTTCAAATAAAAATCTATCCATCAATAAATTGTCTAAGATATTCCAGGTTTTTATTAAAGTTGAAGGGAAGTTTTAATTCTTTTCAAGCCCTTGAAAAAGTGATAGACAAACCCAGCTGAGGCATTTACAGAGAGGATGTTCTGCATCCTTTAGAACCACGATTCCTGGATCCCTTTGCTTTGGAGGAAAACAACTTCACTGACTACACCAGTGACCCCAAAGCTGCATTTTGAAGGAGAGCTCACTGAGAGTGCAGGGAGCTGCAGCTGCAGAGGGGACAGTACTCACACACAGTTCCTGGCAGCCAGGTCTTTGTGGATGACCTCTCGTCTGGCCAGGTAGCTCATCCCACAGGCAATCTGGATGGCCATATGTACCAGATCCTGCTGGGAAATGGCCTGCAAGAGCCCAGAGCAACAGCCATCAG
The DNA here is from genome assembly GCA_013400855.1 of Buphagus erythrorhynchus. Lineage (NCBI taxonomy): Eukaryota > Metazoa > Chordata > Aves > Passeriformes > Sturnidae > Buphagus > Buphagus erythrorhynchus. The sequence goes on along the minus strand of VZTT01028295.1, from coordinate 2,085 downwards.
TACCTGCAGGGTTACTGGGTTTGTTGTGTTCCAGTGCCTCCCTTCCCTTCCCTTCCCTTCCCTT
>VZTT01028292.1:0-12912 GCA_013400855.1 Buphagus erythrorhynchus | reverse complement strand
GGATTTAGCATCAAAACAGTGGTGCAGGGGAAAGTTTGTCCTGTGAGAAAGGGGATGTGGCACCAGCTCATATGGAGCAGGAGAGTTTTAAACTCATATTGTCCCCATAAATTAAATTGGCATTCACCACAATTCACTGGCTGTCCTGTGAGGGGAAGATAAGACCCCTGGCACCTGGAGGCATAAAATTATCTCCCTATCTATCTAATATCTATCTATTATTATTCACGTTGCTGAATTAAATAAGTTTCCCTGCTTATTGCCAAGTACATCTCCTCCAGTTGTGCTCTCTCCAAGGTCCAAGCAAACAGAGCAGAGTAAATTATCTCCTGCTTTTAGAGACAGCTTGAGTAATGATTACGCCTGAAATATGGAATTCATCTTGGGGGCTTAATGGATTTGCAATAGAGTTGTGCAGGAGCTAGCTGCTGAAGGTTCTGAAGTGATTGTGGTGAGGGAAGAGCATCCTTTATCCTGCAAGTGTGATAAGAGCTGCATCCTTTATTCTGCAGATGTGATAAGAGCTGAGGCTGCTCCCCGAGTGCATTCCCAGCCCAGCCTCAGCCTCACCTGTTGCTTCCAGGGTGCTGAAGAACAGAAGTGTTTTCACACAGCACTGATCAAGGCTGCCAGAACATTTTAATCCCTCTCCCCTCACTTTTCAAGGTAGAATGTCATTTGCTAAACAGACCAGAACCTGAGATGGTTCCGAGCTGTGCACACTGGTACAACTTTCTGAGCACACTCAGGAAAAAATAACTTTCCCTGGATAAATGGAATTGTTCCTGCTATTGAATTCTTCTTGTTCTCACACCTGCTGTTACAAAAGGCTTCCCTTTCCACCCTCCCCATCTCCTGGTTGTTGCAGTGCCATGACCTGATTACACACTGGGCACTGAATGTGTTCAAATGGCACTCATGAAACTTGGGGGGCCTTGTGCTCATCTTTCTTTTCCCCCCACAGTTTCTGATTTCTTGTGACTGCAGGAGTGCTTGGGAGCACGGGCTGGGCACAAATAATGAGATATTCCAAAACCTGTGGTGTGGGAGATGGGAAATTCCTGTGTGTGAAAGCACCTGCAGGAACAATAAATGCAGGTGGGTGGGGATGGCATGCTGAGAAATGGAGACACTACTGATGGTAATCAAACTGGGAACACTGGGGAAAGCCCCATTCCCAGCATGCCTGATGGGGTGCAGCCCCCACAACCCTGAGACAGGACAGATCCATGCCCAGCCCCAGAGGAAGGAGATGGCAGCAGCTGTGCCTGACCCACAAAGCCAAAATAAGCAGGATTTTAAGGCAAAGGACACCAGCTACACACCCCTTTCCAAAAATTATTAGTTATTGCAAATGAAAAGGAATTGAAGAAAGATGGAAAGGCCCAGATATTCTGGGGAGCTTGCATCATTCCTGGGATGATCCTGAGCAGCCTGAGACACACAGGCCGTGGCACTGGCAGATGTGTGGGTGTGGGGTAAGTCCAGGAGCAGGAATTCAGCTGCACTAAAAGCAGTGTCCCTTTCCTATCCCAAAGGTCTCACACTGAATTTTGCTGCATGGGTCTCCTGCACCTGGAGCAGAAGGGGCACAGCCCTGCCTGTCCCCTCCACAGGGAGGTGACACCTGCAGCTGTCCCAGGTCTGAGCTGGGGCTCACCTGCCTCAGGATGTTCAGGCACACAAGGGTTTCTCTGGAGTCTGGTGATGTGACAGGCAAGCCCCAAGGAAATCACAGCTTTCCGGTTTCCAGGGAACTGGGGAGGGGGAAAAAAAAGCTGTGGTTAACAGCTGGAATGTCATTCCCTGAAGTCCCAGCTGCAAAGTTTCCTGCATTTGTCATTCCCCAGGGGAGCCCTTGCAGAAGATGTTGTGGGAACAGAGGATGCAGGAGTGAGCAGTGCCTAAAAAACAGCTGGCAGTTTGTGGCAGCTCAAGCAGGGATCAACATCCCAGCAGGGTAACCCTGATCTCCTGGGCAGCCTCCCATCCCATTCCCAGTGGGTACTGCTGTCACCCACCCCTTTTCCTGAGGCCAGGAGACATTCCAGCTGCAAGCAGTGCATGGAGCAAAATAACGAGCCACCCACAAGCAGGTCCCAGTGTGCTCAGAATCCTGGGAAGCAGCACGTGCCACTGCTGATCCGAGTCCTGGAAAGTGATGGGAGCTTTCCCACACACCTCAAATCCCCACACAAACCTGCAGCTTTAATTTAGAGGCAGCTTTTGAGCCAGAGGATACCACTCGTGGCCTGGGTATGGTTAAATAATGGAAAAGGAGGGAGAAATTAGGCAGAAAATGTGCATATTAATAATGAATATGGCAGGAGAAATAATTTAACACAAGCAAAGGCAGGAGTGAAACAAAGAGAGGGTACACACACACGCTTCCTCCTCTACAGAGCCCAGCTCTGGGGAAAGGTGCTGGACCAGCCTGAAAAGCATTTTTTGACTGTGCCTTCTCCCTGCTCTTCAGCCAGGGCTTGTCACACACCCCTCAGCAAGTGGCCTCTGTGTCCTCACTCTCCTCTGCCTGCTCAGAACCTCTTCAGGGCAGAGAGGTTTAGTGCAGAGAGAGCTCTGGGGCTTTAATTCTAACATTAATAAATGATAATTCCACTTCCATGTTTCTCTTCCACAAAGGGAAGAAGCGAACTATAGGATTCCTATTTTCTGATGGGGAAAAATAAAATAAAAAAAAATTTTAAAAAGTAAAAATAAAAATGAAATGCTTCTGCTGTGCCCTGTGTGCCCTCTAATGCTGGCTCCTCTTTGGAATCATCTCTTTCCCAATCACACAAAGCCATCTCAGCTGCTGAGTTCAGTAAGGATTTGGGGATGCTGCTCCTGGGGGCAGCTGCTCTCTGCCATCCAGTTCCCTGCACTTCATTCCCCTCAGACTCCTCCAGACACAGAAATAATAAGTGAACTCAAAGTCCTGAAGCCAGGAATAAATCATGGCACGGGTGACACTTGTAATTGAGAGTTTCTTAATTGCTGTGTTTGATTAAAGAGAGCTGCCGGCTTTGTGCATGAAAGGCAGAGACTCCAGAAACCCAGGGTAGGAAGAAAAGAGGATGAGAAGATGATGGGAACAGAAAAACGAGAGATCAAGGAGAAGAAAGACTCGGGAGAAATCTTGTCGGAGTACCAGAGATAAGGGAGACAAAAATAGAATGAGTGGTTTCACTTGTGACTACATCCATGTTTATTTCTGCCCTTTTGGGGCAGAAATACAGGGATTTGTGCTCTCCTGGTGTGAAATGCAGCAGCTATTTAGCACCACAAAGCACCAAAGATAAAGGCAGCATATCAAAAGAACTAAAACCGACGGGGAAATTGCTTGTTTTTGTTGAAATAAGCGCCAGGGGAATAGGAAAACCTTTCATTAGAACTTTGGTGGCTGTGCTGCAGGAGGGCCATGCTCCAAAAAGCCAGGAGCTGCCCCCTGTGAGTCCCAGGTGTGGCTCCTGCCCCTGCAGCTCCTGCCAAGGTCAGGGACACATCCCTGAGCAGCTCAGGCTCTTGTGGGATGGGCTGGCTCTCCTGCCCCAAGCATTCCTGCAGGGATATTCCTGACCTCTGCAAGTGGCTCAGGGGGAAATCTGTAATATTGATCTCGGGGAGACAACAAGCACAGAGAGAACAGGAGGAATGGGGAAAGATTCCCTTTTTGGAGGGGAAATTCCTTCCTGAGTGTTATTCCCTTCCATGGTGCTTTCTGCCAGCCCAGGTGAGCAGAGTGGGTCCAGCTTTAGGAAGAGCATGGCCAGCACAGGATATGTGCACTCTTCTCAGACTTTCCTTTCCTCTTGTCCATCATTTCCTTCATTTCCAAAGGGATTACACAGAGCAGGAGCCTGGCTCTGTCCGGGTTGGATGGGTGTGGATGGGAATGGAAACGATCCTTAAAGGCTGAAAGGGTGAACCTGGCTTAGGTAAATCCTCCATCCTGTACAGATTTTTTCCAACTCAGAAGACTTTTTTGTCTTGGTATGAACTCTTTAGCACTGACCTCATTGCTCCCAGGTGGAAGCTGGAGATTTGGTGACACTGCAGGTATAAAAATACTCCATTTCCTCCAGTTTTCATTGCTGTCCTGGCTGCTGTCTCCAGCCAGCTCTGAGCAAGTCTGCCCTGAATGAAAATAATATCTCTGCTGTGGGTTAGGGGAAAGGCAGAAGAAGGAGAAATCCTGGTGTGCAGGGAGCTGGTGCCTGGGCTCGGGACCATGGTGGGGCAGGCCAGCTCTGACTCTGGGGATTTCCACAAATAAATGCACAAACAGCTCCCGCTGGAGCCAAAATCCTCAGGAGACCCCTGAGAGGCTGCCTTGCACTGACTGGTGCAGGGGCTTTCAACATACTGTCAGTGCACTACAAAAGCTTCACCTGGCTGGAAATTTGACCCTAAGAAATCTTTGCCTTGAGCTAAAACAGCCTGAAGAGTGTAAAATTTGGGATACTCTCTAAACAGCTTTTTTAAAATTCCCTTTAAAAAGCCTTCAAACACACGGTATGGTTTTAATGAAAAACAGCTCCCCAACAATAATCTGCAGCATAGGCTCACAACATTTCCAGACTCATTAATTTGGACAATCATCACCCACAGAGTCCGGGGTTTGGTGATTTCTGATGATTTCCTTTGTGAAGAGAGTCTAATTGAGCTGCTTTGTTCCTACAACTCCCAGTTGCTTCCCACTGATGGGCTTTTTCCCCTCGATCACTTATGTCTGTCTCTCTTTAAGCTTTGACAAATGTGAGGGCTTCTGGCACAGACAAATGGTGCATCAGGCTTTTGGAAAGCTTGAGAGCATCTTCATTTTCTTGCTCTTGTCACATCCTCAGCCTTCTTTTCTGTGGCACAGTGTTCCCAGGAATTTCAGTGCTGCCAGCAGTGAGGCTGGGGGTGGAGATCCACTCATCCATGATCCTCCTGGGAAACAGCACCATTTCCAGAAGCCCCTGGCCTTTCCACACCTAAAGGGGCTTCAGAAAGATGGGGACAGACATTTGAGTAGGTCCTGTGGTGAGAGGACAAGGGGGAAAGGCTTTAACGTGAAAGAGGGAAGATTCAGACCAGATATGAGGATTTTTTTGCTGAGGGTGGGGAGGCACTGGCACAGGGTGCCCAGAGAGGTGGTGGCTGCCCCTGGATCCCTGGAAACATCCAAGGAGAGGCTGGACAGGCCTCTGAGCAGGCTGATCCAGGGGAAGGTGCCCCTGAGCTTTACCAGGTCCCAGACCATGCTGTGACTGCAGGATTCCTGCAAGCTGGGGTGCAGGAGCAGTACCTCCCACCCCTGTGCCATCCATCTTTGCCCTCTCCAGGCGTGCCCAGACCTCTGGGTGATCTCTGCAGGGCTGGCACAGAGAGGAGGGACAGCAGCAGTGGCACTGAGCCTCTCCTCCCCTTGCAGCCCAGGGCTGCACTGCTGGGTCCAGTTTCAGCATCTCGTCCCAAGGACAGCCCAAAGGGAGCTCATGTGACAGAAATACGGATACTCAGAGGCCAGGAAAACATGAGCTACTGGGAAGCAGTCGGTGTCACTTAATCTGGAAGGAGGACAGAGGAGAGGAGACAATACTAGTGTTCNAGGTAGAATGGATTTAGAAGGATTTGCACAAGGCTGAGGGCACCAAAGGGTAAGGAAGACCCCCATGCTGAGTGAAGCCCCTCACTGCCTGAAATCCTGATGGAGCTGAGCTGTGCCCAGCTCCAGTCCTGGTCTCACACTTGGGCAGGGATTTCTGTCTAAGTTAACAGTCTAATTCTGTCTGAATTAACTGCAGGGTTTTAATTAGTGCTAATTCAGAGCCCCAGCAAGGATCTGTTGAGCACAGATAGTGTCTCTCCCCTGGGCAAGGAAGGATCTCTTAGTCCTGGGTAAGGAATGTCTGGGAGATGTCCCTGCTCCAGGGAGATCCCTCCATGCAGCCACACTGCTGAGCAGGGAGAGCTCCAGGAAGGAGCTTTATTCCTTGGAAGGAGGTTTACTCCTTGGTGAAGGAGTTCTGGAAAAGCCCCTGGGATCTGTGTGTTATTCACATGATCCCTGTTCCGAGCTCACCCCAATGCCTGTGGGGCCACTCTCCTGCTTTGGGGGATTCCTGGAGGAATTCTTGGCTCAGACACAGCTGAAGCCTTCAGGTGCTTTAGAGCCAAAGGGCTGCAGTGCACCCATCCCAGTGGATGCTCCTCCATCCTTTCCTGCTCCTCCCCAGCCTTGCTTGGGGCTGATCCAGCCCCACAGCCCCCAGACACCCAAACTGGGCTGCCCTGGGCTTGCTGCAGGCAGCCAGGAGCTGAACACCCCACATTTGGGGAATGCTAAGGGGGAAAAACTGCCCTGGGAGAGCTGGGAGGTTCTGTCAGCTGTAGCTGCACTCCTTGGAAAGCAATCCTGGAGTGATGGATCTGCTCCTGCACCCAGGCTCTGAAAGAACAGAGAGATAAATGGGAGAGGCTGCAGGGAAGAGTGATGGGAATGATTCAGGAGCTGGAAAAGCACATGTGAGTGAAGGATGAAAGCAGCCCTGGCTGTGGAGAAGGTTGAGAGGCTGCTGAGCTGCTCCCCGTGCCTCCCAGTGAACATAGACAATGCCTGGTGGGATCTCAAATGATCCTTGAGTGGAGTTCAGGATTCACAAAGCTTGGACAAGGCTCCCAGCCCAAGGTGGGACTGTTGGGGTGTCCTGTGCAGGGCCAGGAGCGGCACTCACTGATCCCTGTGGGTCTGTTCCAACCCAGAATATTCCATAATTATTGGGAGAAGACCTGGCTGGCACAGGCTGAGCAGAGCCAGCAATTAAGCAGTGTGGCTAATTGCAGGTGGCACTCCTGGGCAGTGTGGGAGCACTCAGTAACTCCAAAGGAATTCCAGCACTGAGAGCTCCCCGTGTCCCTCCTGCTGCTCCAGGGATCCCTCTCGGGGTGCTTTGGGCAAGGACAGCAGCTGGAAGCTGCAATGGACAGAAATGCTCCCTGGAAAAGGGATTTCCATGAAGAAAGGGCTGAAGGGCAGGTTTTGGCTGTGCCCATCGTCCATTAAAATGGAGATGAAACAAAAAAAAAGTCATTAGCAGTTTAGCAGAGGGTCAGAGAGGAGATTATTGACTTGCTTTAGCGCAGCTCCAAAATCCTCCTAAGAACAGAGCACTTTAGATTAATTGGGGGGAAAATGGATCGGAAAGTTGCAATTAAGCTGATGTCATAATTTTGGGGAAAAAAAATAACAGGTGTTCTGCTACAGCTGTAGTTCTCTCCCTGACTTTAATTGGCATCTCAGTCCCAGTTGTCTGTATTGATAAAATGCTGTCCATTAAAAAAATGTATAATTAGCATTGGTTTAAAAGGTACAAACATTTTAAATGAAAAAAAAATGATTAAAACCCAGAAAAACTTCAACACTTTTTTTTCCTTTAACCTTTCGGAAGTTTGGGGTAACTGTCTCAGCTCTGTGCAGGAGTGGGGGAGAAGAGCAGGATGTTTAATTGCCCAGCCACTGGAGGAGCTTGGCAGTGGCCCCTCAGCCCCACCACACCCAGTGGCACCGAGGGTCTCATTAGCAGCGTTTTCATGCATAGTTCTGCAGGCAGGGAGGGAGCTGGGCGAGGCAGCAAAGCCACTACTGCTGGGAATGAGCATTTGTGCAAGGCATCAAAGAAGGATCCCTCGTGGAAGGAAGCACAGCCCATCCCTAGCTCCTGTGCATGGATCTTTCCATTAGCAGCCCTGCCTGAGAGGCTTTTCTGTAGCATCACAAGCTGGCTTTTGGGAGGGACCCTGGAGCCCATCTCATTTATCCCCTCTCCATGGGCAGGGACACCTTCCAGTCCTGTCCAGCCTGGCCTTGGACACTTCCAGGGATCCAGGGACACCACTCTGAGAAACCCATCTCAGCACCCTCACAGGGAGGGATTTTTCCCAGCCTGTATAACTTACAGCTTCCCTGCAGCGCTCTGCAGAGGCAGCACCTGGCACAAGCAAATTGAAGTTTCTGATCAAACAAGTTTGTGACAGCACAGTGGAGCACTCCAGAGGAAAGCAGGGTTTGCCTCTGCCTGGCACTCACAGTCTGTGCTGGCACCAGGACACATCCCTGAGCTCCTGAGGGGTCCCTGGGGCTCAGGGGATGCTGCAGTGCTGAGCACAGAGAAACTCGAGGCACTGAGGGGAAAAGGAAGGAGAAACTGAGTTTCTGCCCTTCTAATAATGTCTCTGCTTGATTACAGCCAAAAATCCTTCACTGCATTGAGACTGGAGCAGTGAATTTGGAAGTGTGCATCCTGATAACTTGAGGCTGGCCTAGGCAATTCCCTTTGCTTGCCCTGAGCTTTCCCCAGGGCTTTTGCCCATCTCAGCAATGCCAGCACTTCTTTTTGGTGTTTATACCCTTCAAACCACTCTGCACAGGCTTCAGATTCTCCTTTGCCATCACTCACTCGAGCTTTTCATATTTAACTCCTTTAATCTTCCCCCAATAAATCAGTGGCTCCCAACCCTTCATCATTTTCAGTGCTGTTCCAGAATCCCTTTGGGATGCTGCCACCCGTCAGGTACTGAGTTAATTAATAGATGGCAGACCTCTGCCAGGGCTGCGCTGCACTCCTGGAAAACAACCTGGGAAGTGCCAAGGAAAGGGAAGGTCAGGTCTGAGCGCTGGATGGGGCAGCCACACCTGTGTGCAGGGCAGGAGCTGAGGAGGAAGAGGAGAGAAGGAGCCTGTGCTCCTCTTGGAAGGGCTTGATCCAAGAGGCTGCAGGCTCACCCTGGCACGGACCTGGATATGGGCTCTCTGGAGCCCAAAACCTGACCAGATTCCCCTTCAATAACTCATCCATGGAGTGATTCCCCTTCTCCAAAGACACAGGCACCTCTTCCTCCTCCTCCAGCAAGAGAGGAGGGAGCTCCAAGCAGGGCTGTGCCATGTGGCTGAGGAATGAGTGGGTGCCACCTCTGTTTGCAGGGCCAGGAAAGGGGTGAGGACATGGCTGAGAGGAAGATTTAGTAACCTCTTGTTCCCTTTTTTTAGCACTCTCAAAGCCACCAATGTGCTTCTGCACCACTTCCAAAACAGAAAAGAGTTGCAGGTGCTGATAGTATCTGACTTCTCTGATTTGTTGAAAACTGGTGGCAGATAAAGGAATAAAGGAAGCAGATTGAGGCTGCTATCCCACAGGGACAGGTCCTCTGTCCTGGATACACAGAGCATTCCCACAGAATGTTTCCCAGAGAAGCTGTGGCTGCACCTGGATCCCTGGGAGCCTTCCAGGACAGGCTGGATGTGGCTTGGAGCAGCCTGGGGCAGTGGAAGGTGTCCCTGTCCACGGCAGGGGTGGCTCTGGAGGGGCTTTAACTTTGGTGGAGAGAAAATTACACATAGTTGTGTAAACCTGACAGTGTCTCCACATGTCCCTGTAAGATTCCCACTGCCATCCCTCGCTGTTTGCCCTCTGAGGAGCATGAGAGGGGGAATGTGCATGTTATTTGTAAGAATATACAAATAAGACCATACAGATGTTATTTGTATGGATAAGGCTGGTGGCCTTGCACTTGCCAGCTCTGCAGGCATGGAGTCCATCTGCTTGGTGCACTCAAGCTAGTACAGACAATAAACTTGAGAGACAGTGTATGAAGCAGTTATGCTGCTTTCTGGTAAAAGGGAGGGAGAAAAAAAATGTCCTCAAATAACAGCAGCCAGGAGAAAACTTCGTGGAGAGGTCAAGGACAGGGGTTTGTGACAAATGAAGGTATCCACAGAGGCAGAGGAGGTGTGAGCAAGGATGCAAGGCCAAGGACAGCCAAAAAACCACTTACAGCACACTGGAGAGGGCTGTGGGAGAGCTTTGGGGATTGTTGTTACTTCTGAACACTGTGCAAGGACTTTGCCTCCAATATTTAAGCAGAAAGCAAAGGATATTTAGGAGAATCTCTTGTGCTTGCTCACCCCTTTTTGCAGCTCACTCTCAGGGCACCAACTCCAGTGAAACAAAAGGATCCTGGCTAAGAGAAATGCAGCCTCAGTAATCTGATATCCAGCAGGAAAATAACCCTTAAGGGGGTCTGACACCCTGAAATGTTCTCTGGGTCAGCAGTGCTGGGATCAGGGCAGGAGGGCTCTGCTGTAACCAGCCCTGGGACAAACGCTGTGTCCTCACCCCTCACTGAGCAGAGAGATGGGCTTGGCACGTCAGCAGCATCTCCCATCCATCTTCCTGCCCTCAGGAAACAAACACCAGAGCAAATATTGCCTCCCTGTCAAACCAGGCTGGCCGGGCGCCGTGCTCCTGTTTGCCTTTCCAGGAGTGATGTCCCATGACATCAGGGAAAGGCTGACACAGGACAAGGGGACAGGGGAGGGGCTGTCCTGGGAGGGGATGAGCAGGGGGAAGCAAGGCAGGAATAGTTCTCCATCCTGCAGAGGGATGCTGTGGTGTGGGTATGGCTCGAGGCAGCTGTTCCCAGAGATTCCCACTGCACCTCCGGGTTTATGAGCCTGTTCCCTCTGCCCATGGGGGACATCTGCTCTGAGGGGACAAGGAGGCAGGAGATGTGGCCTCACCTCCTGGACATCCTGAGGAGATGTCCTTCAGCTGTTTCTTCTCCCCTCTTTCCCTCGGTGTCTCTGAACTGTAAGAGCCTCACAGCAGCTGCTGGCTTTTTTCTTTCACTCCAGATTGAGCATCGTGGAAAAATCCAAAGTAAGAGCCTGTTCACAGCTTTGGGGATGGGAGCTGCAGCATGGAGGAGAAGTCTGCATGAGTCCTTGCAGGAGTGGGTGGGTGCCCAGCCCTGCCAGTGCACGTTCCTGTCACCAGGAGAGTAGCAGGTCCTCCAGCACTGTGCTGTTTGTGTTTGACCAGCACTTGCCAGGGGCTGTGTGACATTTCAGCTCTCTGGCCCCCGAGCTCTGCAGCCAGAGCTGTGTCTCTGGGTGCTTCAGGGACAGCCTTGGCTCCTGCCTGAAGCAGAGTCGTGGGTTTATAGGGATGCTGGCTCTCCCCAGGGAAAAGACAAAAGGAAGGATGAAGAAGGGATGGCATCTCAGGTTGTGATATCTGAGTAAATCTCCTCCCTCCTACTCTTAGGGTTTGATGAGAAAGCAGCCAGCTAAACATCCTGTGTGTTCCCCATGTCCTGGAAAACCCTCTCTGCCCCTGGAGTGCAAGCTGGGTGAGGGCTGGATTCTCCAGAGCCCTCAGCCAGCACCAGGTACTGCTGTCTAGGGAAGGAACTCCAGGGTGAGGTTTGGCAGCCCTGGTGTAAACTAACCCCTGCCCCCAAACCTTTCCCACTGGGTGCCCTGCATTTCCTCCCCAGGGGACGATGCTGTACCTTGGACACACCTCGGGAATGCAGCATCCTCAGCCACGGTTTATTAAACACAGCGCCTCGGTGCTTTGAAGAAGGTGGCTTAATCCTTATCAGCTGAGGAGAATTCCATCAAACAGGCGGCAGTGGGGAAATGGAAATGCAGAGATACATAATTCATGGCGGAGAGGACACATTTAATAGGTGTGCTCAGCGGCAGCCCGGCTCAACACCTTGTTCTCCATGCTGGGGATGGTGTCAGGTCACTCGGGATGAGCTCTTTGTTCTCCAAGGCTCCCTGGAATCTGCGCATCCCGAGTGCGGTGCGGGATGAGCTCCGCGCCCGGAGCCGCCTGCAGCCCCTGCCTGGTGTCAGAGAGAAAAGGGCTTATTTACACATAAATGAGGAAGGCAAACATCCACAGCACAGCCCAAGGTGCAAGGTCTTATTGGCAATTTCCTTCCCGGCTGTGCAAAGGCCGAGATAAACCTCGGTGTCTCCCGCCCTCGCCCTGCCAGGGCAGGGATTTGGGCGCAGGAACCTGAACCTCCCTGATCCCATTGTGATGGAGCAGCTTTATTTAGGGACTGGGATTTATTTAGGGACAGCTCCCAGGGACCATCACCCCGGTGAGGTGAGGATCACTGGGAAGGGGATGATCCCAAGGAAATGCAGCTCCCAGGGCAGTGATCCCTGCCAGTCCCTGCTCAGCAGACCCAGCGCTGCTGCTTTGGGGCATCTCTCCTACATTAGGGACGGCAGCGATTCCCATTTGACAGTGGGGAATATGGGAAGGATGAAAAACCCAGTCTGGCATTCTCCTTCCACTCCCACTCGAAATACCGAAATAACCTTCCAGGTTCTTCCCAGCCCGTCCGAGGGAGGGGGTTTTCTCCTTCCCCTGCTCAGATTCCAGCCAAAGGCAGAGTGATGACAAATCCCTGGGGTGGGAAGGGGAGGACTCAGCGTTCCATCTGCACAGCACTGCTCCCTGGAGACACATTCTCTGCACGGGAAAACAGAAACTTTTAATTTTTTATCTTTATCTCTATCTTTATCTTTTATTTATTTTTATTTTTTGTTTTTATTCTTTTTTTCCTATTTCTATTTATTTTTCCTTTTTTCTTTATCCTTTTCTTTTACTTTATCCGTTCCTCTTTCTTTCCTTTTTCTTTTCTTTTTCTCTTTCTTTTGGCCTTTCCACTATTCAACTTTCATTTCCTCTTTCTTCCCCTCTCTGTCTCCAAACGATGTTTAATTCCTCGGGTTTCCGAGCATCCCCCAGGCGGGCCCTGCTCTTGCTGAGGGCTCGAGAGCCCTCTGCTGTCCACGCATCCCTCCCCTGGACATGGCTCTGGGACCTGCTGCTCTCCACAGGGCCGGGATGGAGCCGGGAGAGCCCCACCGGCTCCCGCAGTGCCCATTAAAAATGTGTCCGTGTGGCTCCAGGACAGTCACAAAGTCAGGAGAGGACACTGGTGGCTTTTCTCCTGCCCCCCAAAGCCACCAGGTCCAGGCAGGTGTTGCCCTGTGAGCCTGGTCAGGGCTCACCCCACCTGCAGCAGCTGCGCTCCATGGGCTGGACCCTCCAAAATCCC
>VZTT01028288.1:10897-28455 GCA_013400855.1 Buphagus erythrorhynchus | reverse complement strand
TTTCCCCCCTGCCGCGCCATGGGCGTTCCTCCGAACGCTCTCTCATCCACTGGAAACCGCTCCCAGCTATGCTGACCCCGGGCGCGGCTCCCCTTCCCAGCCCCGCCGCCCCTCGGGCGCTTCCCTCACGCGGCTCCGCAGCCCTTCGACCCCAGGCCTGACTGTCTCCGCGGCCCGAGCCGCGCTCACCCGTCAGAGGTGATGGCTCCCGGTGTCGTTCCCGATGTCGCTCCCGTAGCCGCTCCCGTCGTGGCTCCGCACGCACGTAGAACAGCACCAGCCACCGGCGAGCGTGCGGCCCCTTTAAGCAACTGCGCCGCCCGCCGCCCGGCGAGCGGCCTGAGCGGCAGCGCCATCCGCCAATCATAGCCGCGGCCTCCCCAGGTCCCGCCCCCCGCCCGGCGCGCGGCGAGAGCAGCGGGCGGGGGGAATGGCGTGAGAAAGTGACGCGGCGTGGGCAGAGGGCGGTGCGCCAATGGGGACGCAGCAGACGCGGCGGACGCCCAATGGGAGCCGTGCGCCGGGCGGGGACAGCCAATGGGAGCGCGCGGCCGACCGCGGGTGAGGGTAGGACGGGCTCGGGCCGGGCGCGAGGTGGTTGCCTGGCAACGGGAGTGTCCGCTTGTGCCGGCCCGAGCCGCCCGGACTGTCCCGGCCCCGGCGCTCCCAGGCCCCGGCGCGTTTGACCCGACCCATTCCGGCCCGGTTTGTCCCGGCTCCCGCCCAGCCAGTCCCTGAGGAGTCCCGGCCCTGGTGTGTCCTGACCCCGGCGTGCCCCGGCACCGGGGCTCGCACGGGGCTCTGCCAGCAGAATTGCTTCACGGAGGATGTGATGGATGTCCTGCCCTGCCCTGCCCTGGATCTCGCCGTAACATTTTTATCCGAGCTCGTTAAATCCTCCGTGTGCCAAGCTGCACATCATGGGGTTACTGCTGTCTGGCAAATTGGCATTGTGTGGGTTCCTTCTGCCAGCCTCGCTTGCCTTTAGGCCGTGCAATGATTTATTTCCACCTAATCCATTGCTGCACACCCCCAGAGAACTGGGAGCACAAACCTCTGTTGCAGATAGGAAGCTGCTTGGCAGAAGTCAAACACAAATTTTGTAGCCTGGATAACTGGGTTGTAAACCAGTGCTCAAGTGAAGGGAATGTACTCCCTTAGCAGCTGTCGGATTCTGTGAGATCTGACTGCTGAAGCCAGCAGAAGACACCGCCTTGGTCACCTCACAGCACACACACTCACACACTCTGTTAAACCACAGATGGTTTAACACCATCTTAGGGGCAGGTAAAAACACTGTTAAGGAAATGGAAAAGCCATCCTTGAAAGTGTTAACTCCTGTCCTGTTTGTTCAATCTGTTTTGAACTTGTAGCTGTTTGTTGTGCCGTTGTCATGCAAAATCATCACAGATTTGTCACGTAACTATCTGTAGTGCGAGGATTGAGAAATACTACTGAGAAATCAAGAGAAGTTTTACTTGCACATGCTACCCTGCAGTCTCATGATAAGCTTGTGCCAGTCACTGTTACAAGCCAGTTCCATTTGTTATTCTGAAAAAAAACATGTTGACAAAGTGCAAACTCAGTAGGTGATGGCGTAGTTACATCATGTAGACGCACTTTTACCTCCAGACCAAAGGGACTTGTCAGGAAAGTTCATCTTTTGATCTGGGACACTAAAACTTCAATTCCTTTTTCTTTTCCATTCCTACCACAAAAAAGAAAACCACCAAAAAGTCAACCAACCAAGCATCCAACCAACCAACCAAAAAAATCCCCCCAAAACCACACAAAACCAAAAAACGAGAACCAGAGCTGTATCCTTTTTCTAGACATCAAAATGGGCTCCTAATACCAGCCTCTCAATGTGCACTTGGTGGCAAAATGTTTTCTGCCACAGGAATGCCTGGATTGCCCAGCTTTATGGAAGAGGTGCTGGGGAGCAGATGGAGCAGTCCAGGTCGCTGCTCCCTGGGGGCTCTGCCGTGCACAAGGCCAGTGCTGGTTCCCACATCTCAGGTAGCCTTGGGATGAAGCTGCCCTGGAGCAAGCAGTGTGATGGAGCTGTGAGGAGCCTCTTTGGCCACCTCTTCCCTTTCACCTGGGAGCTATATTCAAACTCAGGCCATTGCCAGAGAGGCACCATTAATGTGCCTTTGCCTGGTACGACCCTTGCTAATCCTGACCCAGTGAATTGACTTCCCAGCTTCACCTCTGACCTACTCATCTCTACAGACTTGTCTGGAAACCTGGACTCTTGGTTGACCCTGTGATGCCATGGCTGGCCATGCTGTACATGTTTGTTTGGGCACAGTGAGAGTGTGCCCTTGGTGAGGTCGCTGCCCTGCCTGCCACCTTGTCACGGCTCTGGCTGCAACTACTCTTGCTGCTCCTGACAATGCAAACCTGCTCACCTGGAAGTCTGCACTCAGGTGGGGGTTTCCTTCTGATAAATATCTTACTTGCTTTCAAAGTCAGAATTGGGTCTTGCAATTTTTTTTGGTGCATGTTTAGTCAACACTAGATGCAAATCTTAAAAAGAATCTTCTTTTTTACATCTTCTACAGATGTCATAAAGAAACCCTGCCAAAATTACTAAGATTAGCTTGGGGAGGTGATAATCCATATTATTGCTTTCTTTCCCATATCGATACATCTTACTCTCTATTTAGAGATTTAACTGGTCTTTAGACTGCTAAAAGCATTGTTTTTGTCTCCTCAGGATGTTTATGGGTCCAGATGCTAATTTAAATTTATATCAAGTCCAGACATCTTCCTCTTACACTCCTCTTAGACTGGTTTGATAACTAATTATTTATAGCCTAAGATCTAGAACCTATTTTTTCTTATTAATCAGTGCAATTTATTTTATAATTGTTGTCAATAGTGTTATTCTTTTTAATCAGCTTTATGACACTATTTGCTTTTCCTACCACTGACTGTATTACAAGGGAATACTTATAAAAAATTACAATTGTTTCTTCACAAGAAAGGATCAGCCTATACTGCTGTTGCAATAGTCTACAATTGTTTTACACTAATTTCTCATAAGGATTGCATTAATATCATTAAAGTTGTTGGTAAATCTTATTCCAAACCTCTTCGTTAATTAATTACAGTTCTCTAACCAAATTGTGATCCAGATATGTGATTGCACTGTTTCCAGCCCAGCTAGTGAGAATGCAGGTCATTTGCCTTTCATGGCTGTAGAGCTTAACCAATCTGTCCAGGGAGATGCTCAAACAAAAACTGTATTTGCAAATTCTGTTTGTTAATTTGGACTAATGCACCAAAATGAATGCTGCACCTCATGAGCAAATGGATGCTCACCTGTAACCTTAGAACTGGAAATCTGAGAAAGGACAGGTTCTTTTAATAAACATGGTACTACCAAAGAAACTCAGCATAACTCAGAATAACACTGTCTCAGAAACATTCTCAGCTCTGCCAGTCAGAGGGCAAGCACATATCCTCTTTCTCTGTTAAAATCCAGGCTGTTTTGGTAAAAGAGGGGTTTGAATTTGAGCCTCTATCAATATTTTTCTCTTCTATATTTTGTGTAGAAGCGTGTGGTAACTCCTAACCCGGTGCTGTTTTGAAAGAAAAGTGTTTGCAGTCTTATGACTCTAGTCTGACTTCTAGTTTTAAGCAAGAGTATCAAATTGAGGGTGCTGGTTTTGCCTTAGTAGACCCAACAGGTTATTTGCTTCTGTTTAGCAGTTCTTAAGCAATACTATCTGAGATTTTTTTTAAGCATCCTAAAGACTTAGAGGCTGTCACATTAAGTTAATAATTTTTAAAATAAATGAAAAAGCCAGATGATAATAATCTGCTAACCTGTTTCTTAAAAGTGCTTAAGAGTGCCTTTATTAGAATTCTCAAGAATATTAATTACAAGCCTAATTTGGACTTAATTCAATGGAAGTTACACTTCTAAGCCACTAAAATACTCACTGAGGTTTTCAAATGCATCCAACTACATCTTTTAGGCACCTAAACCTATTGAAAAGAGAGCATTATCAGCGTTTTCAGGGAAAACAAAGTAATGTGTGCTAATAATCTCTTCCACAAAACAAGATGTTGAGATGACTTTAGCAAAAAAGGCATTGATTTTATTTTTTTGCCAAGTACAAAATAGCAAAGGTCAAAAGTAATGCTCAGGTACAGAGAATATGAGGTCACTCAAGTGGAGGTTTGGAAACTGGAAGATTTTTCTTCTGTGTGTTTGTATGTCAGCTTTCAGAGATAAATGAAACTCTGTGAGGCAGTGGATCTTTCAGGTGCTGTTTTGGTACTTCATATACCAATATCAGGGAAGAAAGGGTTTTTTTTTTTTTGATGGAATGACTGGTAGAAGTTATTTCCAATTCAATTCCCAAAAGAATGCACAGGAACCAAAACTTGATATACAGCTAGCAGCAGGGAGTGGACTTTGTAATCTCATAATCTCTCAGTTTCATCTACTGATTCCAGGAGAACCTGATAGAAGACATCACACTAAAGAACTGGAAGATGTAAACAAAAATATCAAAGCCTGTCTTTTAAAGTAGGTCCAGTAAATGCAAATATTTCAATAACATTTGAGTTGCAGATCTGCTTGGGTCTTTAATTTCAAATACAAAGAAGGAGATGCTAAATTGATAAGAATCAAAGATTTGGAGGCCAGAAAAGCTGACAGTACAAAACCTAGTTACCGCCTAGTACCTGTAGTACCTTTAGTACCTAGTACCCTTCCCTTCCCTTCCCTTCCCTTCCCTTCCCTTCCCTTCCCTTCCCTTCCCTTCCCTTCCGCCTGGAAAGGTTATTCCATACTTTAATCGTATGAAATGCTCTTTCCCATAGCACAGCTGTGGAAATTAGGGTGCAGTCCCAGCTTTAGTCAGTATATTGTGTATACTCTATATATGCAAAAGGTCACTGGTTGCATTGATGGCACTGCTCTGAGGAGCTGAGTTGCCATCGTAAACCCACCCAGAAATCTTAAGGAAGCAAGAAGGTTCAAAATCTGAAATGCAGAGCAGAACACGAGGAAGAAAACAAAACTGCCAGAAAGACTAATATGTTGATGCCATATTGTAAAGTGCTTCAGCAATGTTGCATTCCTGGTGCTCTGCTGACCTGGGCCCAGGGGGATTGGATTCTGTATGATATTCATTAGCTAATTATCCATGGTGTACAGGCAGTGCAAATGAAATGGTGGAAAGCATGTGCCATTTGAGCTTGCATTAGCCAGGGTTACATCCTCTGCCTCAGCAGTGTGCCAAGCACAGCTTTGGGAGGAAGAGTCTCAGAGTCAGAGAGGGCAGTCCCAGCTCCTGCTCCCAGCAACAGGCTTCCTGCACACTATTCCAGCAGGCAGAGGATAGAGCTATGCCAGTGTACATGCTGTAGAAAATATTCCCCAGAATCTGGAAGAAGAGTTTTATCAGTTGCCTCATCCCTGTCATAAGGCAGTTGGCTCATAAGAGCAGTAATTGTTTCTCTTATCTGTTTTGGAGGGAGTCAAGTTTCTTTCACCAGATTTGCATCTGTTAGGAGTATGCTGTTTAGAACATTTGGTGACCTTGCTGCAGTTGTTCATGTTCTTTCTTATTTAGGGAACCTACCAGCAGCTGCTTCTATACCCTATAGTCGGCCTTTCTTTCTCCCGTGCTTGCAGGGTGGTTCTACATAAAAATTTCAAAGCAAGCACTAGGGGCAACTCAGAGGAGCTCATTTAAGTCACATGCAGTGATTGAAAAAAAACAAACAGTAATTGCTGGGGGAAGAGGAGAAAGAGTGGAATTGTGCTGCTATATTAAGTATTTTTGACTCACGAGATGTGTGCATTCTATGGCACTTACTCTTTTAAAGACCTCTCTTGTCCCTCATTTGCTGCTTTCTGTATACATGTCTGTGAGGAGAAGTGCTGTTAATGAGATGTCTTTGCGGAAATAATAAATTACTTTGAAGTTTCCAAGGAACAAAGGAGGAAATGTGGACTGTGCCACACAGGAGAAGACAGGTCTGTACAGTGGGAAGAGAGGCTGTGGAGTGGGTAGCCAGACTGTCATCATTGCTAGGCTTCCAAAAAAGGGCCTTGAGGGACAGATGTAATCCTCAGTCCTAATTATGAGAAATTCAGCAAAGATAATAGAGAAGAGAAAAGAAATTCAGCAAAGAGAATAGAAAGGACCCATCTGAAGGATCTGAGTATTTGAATGAGCAAAACTGAATGAACAAAAGCAAGAGAGATTATCTTTATTGCATAGCTCTGAGTGCCACACTTTGAGTCCTAGAAGAGGATCAGATATTGTCACTGAAATTATGTTTCATGATAGTAACATCTGGGAGCAGAGATTGTTTAGAACAGGTAAAAGACATAGTTTTGGCAAATAAGCTGGAAGTATCTGAAAAAATGTTTGTAAAACTTAGTAGGATGAAGAAAAAAGAAAGATTAATGACTGGAAGAATGTAAACAAAACAGGCAACAGCAGAAAGGTGGTCGCAGACAGGGAAGAATAGGGACCAAGGATAGGACAGAGAAAATTGGAGGAATGAGAAGGAACAGCATATTAAAACAGAAATCACAGGGGAGGTTGCCATAAAAGCAGGGTGAGAGAGAGGAAGGTTTAAGTCTGCCAAAAAATCCAGGAGGTACAGTGAGCACTTGCTACAAGACATTACCAGGAACACATTGTCATTTGTCTGATAATCTGATCAGCATCTTTAAGAGTACAGGTGATGTTTTCTGCCTCTGCTTTCTTTAGAACACAGAGATTTGAAAAGTCATTTTAATGCTACAATCATCCATCAGTAGTGAAATCTGGTATCCTTCCCCTAGTGCCATATGCCACAGTATATTCATCATGGGTCTTGCTTCATTTTACTACTGCTTCTGTTCTTTCTGTATGATAATTCTGGTTCTTCTCTGCTTTCTAACATGAGATTTGCTCCTGTGAATCTTGTGCTTCATCTTCTTCATCATCTTTTTGATTTTTCTATTCCATGGATTCACACAGAACTTTTTGCCTTTCATGTGGAGACTAACAGAGAAAAAAATGGTTGTCAGTTTCAAAGAAGAAAAGTAAAAATCCCAGCTTTTAAAAATCATCATACTTATCACTTACCTATGAAGACCACAAAGTTAGACTTGGTTAATCTTAAATTGTATTTTATGCTGTGTTTATTATTTTTTTCTGGTTTCAAACACATTAGGATCTGTTTTACATGATTAAACTTACATTCCAAAATCTGAAAAAAGGATTTACTACTTCAGTGCAAAAAGAACCACAGTGCAAAACATACATTCTATGGCCAATATATAAGCAGACTACTGTGTTGTTATTATGACTGTCATGATCATCATGCAAAAGTCTAGAAAATATACCAATTTAATCCAAACTGTGTGATTGCGCTAGAAAAAAACTTGATATTTATGTTTATGTGCAAAAGTAAAGCTAATTTAATGAGTTTAGGCAAGAGTTTTAGGGGATAAATAATTGGAAAAAGCAGAGAAGTCCTAAGGCGCATGGATAATTTTTCAGTTCTGAAAATAAAGCAAGTGTCAATGAAGGCTGAATAATACTCAGTATTATTACTGAAAAAAAATTAAATTTTAACAATCAAGTTTAAATAGCACAAGGAAGGACAGTTCTTAAATCACATTAGATGTTGTTTTTTGAATTTGTGTTAGCTTTCCAAGATTCTACTTAGTTAAATGCTTCCTAATAGCTTTTAACTTGCAGTATCCCTTTCACAGTGAAGGACACAAAATATGTCTTACATAACAGCCTCTAGGTGACACAGGCCATGAGCTTTCTGGATTTCAAATCTCTCCACTCTTCTGAGAATTCCTTTGGGAATTTCATCTGAAATTTTCGTGCAACAGTTAAAGGCCCCAGGGAACAAAGCTAAAAAGAGGAATAGCAATGTTAGAAACAACACAGATATAAGAGGAATAAGTCATAATTTGCTGCACAGAATCACAGGGGTTGAGATGGGAAGGCACCTTTGGAAGTCACCTGGTCCAACCCCCTGCTCAAGCAGGGCCATCTGGTCCCTGTGTTCTCCTGCTTGAGCTCTGCTCTCAGCCCCGGATAATGTGTTTAGCTTAATTAACTCCATTTTATGAGACAAGCAGCCATTCTGTGACCAAGCAAGTCATGTGTATCATGCCCCTTCCCTCATTATCAGGCCCTGGAGGTCCTGTGAAATGAGAGACAAACCAATCAGATTTCTCTTTCTGCTCCCTACCAGCTCCCAGCCTGCCATCATTCCTCCCTATATACAGGACAGCATTTCCCCTTGTTAAACTTCGTGGGGTTCCTCTCTGCCTATTTCTAGGCCAGCAGAACCATGTGGTGCATCTGCTACTGCTCCCAGTTTGTTATCATCTGCAAACATGCCACAGACACATTCTGTTCCATCATCCAGGTCTTTAATGGAGGTGTTGAACTCTATTGTCTCCCATGGTGACCCCTGGGGTTTGATTACAACCCTTTGGACATGGTCCTTCATTCAGTTCTCTGTCTGCCTCAATCTTTACTCATCTATCCTATATTTGTCAGCTTGTCTATGATGATATTACAAGAGACAGTAATCAAAGTCTTTTCTGAAGTCAAGGTACACAAAACCCATCTCTCTCCTCCTGACCAATAAGCTAGTCACGTTATTGGAGATGGCTACCAGGTTGGTCAAACACGATATCCCCTTCATAAATCTATGCTGACCACTCCTGATGACTATCTTCTCATTCAGATCTTGGGAAATTCTCAGATAGTTTTCTTCATCACTTTCCCAGCAACTGAGATGAGGTTGAGCAACCTATAGTCCTCTGGATCTTCCTTCTTGCCCTTTTTGAAGATAAGGGTAATACTTGCTGTGTTTCAATCTTCAGGATCCTCTTCTGCTTGCCATGACTGTTCAAAGGTAACTGACAGTGGCCTCACAATGACATCAACCATCTTCCTCAGCACTGGTTTTCGTCCATCCTATTTGTTCTGCGGCCTTATATATGTTCAGTTTTTAAAAATGTTCTCTAGTTTGGTCCTTCTCCACTGACAATAAATCACTCTCGCTGCAAACATCCCCTCTGGTCCCAGGAACCTGGGATTCTTGTTAGTTTGCCTAATTTGCATGGTAAAGAGTAAGACAAAGGACGTGTTGAATGCCTCAGCCTTATCCATGTAATTTGGCACTAGTTGCTCTGTCCAGTTTAGCAGTTGGTTTTCATATTCACTCCTCCTTCTTTTGTTATTTATATACTTGTGGAACATTTTGTCACACATCCTTTGACAGATTCAACTCCAGCTCAGCTTTGTCTTTGTCATTCCTAACTTCATTCCTGCATAATCAGACAACTCTATACTCCACTTGGGTCACCTGTTCCACACATTGTTTTTAGGTTCTGGTGCAGTTAAAAGCTCTAATCGAATCCAGCCAGGCCTCCTGACACATTCCTTGGGTTTCTATTTGTCAGGACAGACCTTTCTATGCTGGAAGGGGGTGACCCTTGAGCATCAGCCAGCTCTGCTTGACCTCTCTTCTATCCAGGATCACATTCCATGGGATTCTTCCGAATTTATGAAGAGGCTGTAAATCAGTTCTTATTAAATCCAGGGCCATGATCTTGCTTTTTGCCCTGCTCCCTTCTCCTAGAATCCCGCATTCCACCACTTTATGGACACTTTTGCCAGTGCTGCCTCTGATTTCATGCCCCTGACTAGGTCTGCTCTGTTTGCAAGTATCTTTTCCACCTGAGTGCTTTTCTGTGCCAGTTTCTTGATTACTTGTCATGGAAGATGCCATCAATGCACATCAAAGCTTGTGGATAGCTTAAGCACTGTTGTATTGCCCCTCCAGTAGATATCAGCATGGGTAAAGTCCCCCATGAAGACTAAGGCCTGTAAATTTGAGGATTTTCCCAGCTGTTTGAAGAAGGCCTCAGCTTCTTCTTCCTGGTCAGGAGGTCTATAGCAGACCCCCACACTACCACATCACTCCTGTTGGTCTGCTCAGTAATCCTGACCTGTAAGCTGTCAGCCAGCTCATCCTCCATCCCCAGGCAGAGTCGATGCATTCCTGCTGCTCTCTTGCATAAAGGCCAGCTCCCTGTCCTTGCCTTCCAGCCTGCTGTTCCTAAAAGCCCTAATACCCCTCAGCTGCAGCACAGCAGTGACGTGAGCCAGCCCTGAGCACATGTCCCTGAGCCCAGTGAGGTCCGAGCCCTGCACCTGCAGCCACACTGGATGCTCCTGTTTGCTCCCCATGCTGCTGCCAAGGGCTGGTTATCCTCACAGCTCCTGCACTGAGAGACTGTCCTCGCAGTTTCTCCCATGAGAGACTGGTGGTTTAAATAACAGTTTCCTTTACCCCTCCTTCTGCACACATATGTAAAGGCTTGGTACAGTAATATAAAAGTAACTTTACGAGATTTATTTTTACTTGTGGAAGATCACCAACACTAATGACACAGGAGGTGTTAGGAGTATAGTTTAAAAGCTGTGCCTTTTTAGGTCAAATCAGGCCCATTATCTTTTGTTGTCTTTTTGAAATTATTAATACCCTTGCTGGGCTTTGTGTTTTGTTTTACCCCAAGGGCTCCCATGGTCTCCAGAATATGTCTCCCCTATGGAATTATCTCCTGCAGATTTTTTCCTGTTTGCTAATCCCATCTTGAAAATAAAAAGTCACTGAATTTTGAAAAGCAGATCATAAATCTAGGTAGGTTTTTATTTTTTTAAGACAAATACTAACATTTTGGGGCTTGATTTTCCTCTGTGCTAGTAGAGAAATAGATCTTCTAAAAGGGATTTCCTCCACTAGCTCAAGGACAAGCAAAGCTATATTGCTCAGAGATTTATCTAGGATGAAGGTCTCAGGATTAAACCCATGCTTCAAAATGAGCACAGCAAGGACCCCTGGGTCAAACTAATCTGGGAAAAGTTGGGAGAGAGTCTTCTTCCTATCTGTTGTCATTCTTCTTCCTATCCATGCTTTCCCTAAGTAGTCATTTAGCCTTGAATGCAAGAGTTATGAGCCAGAAAAAAAGGACAGAGAATCAATTTCATCTTCTGTAAGCAGGAGATAAGTCTGTTCAAAAATTTTCCTGTAAGCAAGATGATTGTGTGCCCTTCTTACAAGAGTGCTTGCTTAGTGCTGGAGATGCTGGCACAGCTATAGCGGTGAGCTGGAGCAGCCAGCAATGGAGCTGGAGCACTCACACTGCCCACTGCTGCTTACAGGGGGATTTTGTACCCGTGGGGTTGTTGACAGGGCCCGGGGATTTCACAGTCAGAAGGGAGGTGGAAAGACAGAAGCTGGCTCAGCAATTGTCTCCTCAGCAACCCAGAGAGCAGGGCTATGAATAATCATATGGTGCAGAAGGACTAATTAAGTGTTGAGTGCTACCTGTGTTATTTCCCAGTTGTCCTTTGTTTTTCTCTCTTCAACAACATACTTGTTGTGAAGCAAGTTAATTGATGTTCACAAATGGAAATTCAGCTCATTTAGCACCACTAAGTTTAAGTTTTTTTCTGGGTCCTCAAGATAGAGTTGGTAAAACTAAAGTATAAACTTTTGTCTTTGCTAGTCAGCTCCTGACAGAAGGATTCAGTTCGATAAAAACTTAAGGAAGGGTAATTATATTTTAGACTTTGTCTGATGTTGCCTGCTGTGCTTTTTGGAGAGGTCTACTCCAGTACTTCTCTGGGGTCTAGTAAACTAAAATACTTGGCAAGACCAGTACTACCAGCTTCTGTGGAATGGCTGAATATTACAGGAGGTGTTAGGGAGAGCCAGCTGTCCCCTGAACGATGCCTCAGTTGGTTTTGCTGGTGCTTGGCTACTACCTCCTGCTCTCATCCTACTTTATGTACTTAAAACCATCCCTTGCTTTGATACTCAGATCTGAGCTGTCAGTATTGCACTTTACAGGGCACTATATAGCACCATGTTAACCATTTGTACACTTTATAACTGAAAATTACTACTATTGATGTACTTTTATAGCTTTGTAAGGAAAAACATACACAGGCTCAACCAAGGAAAATAAAGCATAATTCCTGATGCATGCAGGTAGGGGCCTGTGTGTGTCTCACTGGCCACTTCTAACTGACTGCCCTTTTGCAAAAACCTTAACCAACAGGAATTGCATCCTTTAGCAACTTGTTTATAACTGCACATTACTAAGGCACCACTTACATGACCAGAGTTGCCATTTTAGAGCAAATTCAATCACCCACTGCTCAGTCAGTCTTTGACCTGGAACATTGGATGCCACTGACATCCAACCCATGCAGCTGTACAAAAGCTGTGCCCTGCAGCATGAGCACAGGGGCTGCATGAAACTGGGGAATGCCCAGCAGAAACCAGGCTGAAATTCTGCACAAAATGCAAATGAGTGGTGCTAAAGAGGCAAGAGCCTTCCTTATGGACATTGAGAGCCTGCAAGTATATTTTTAGTAGAGGTATGTGACGAAGGAGGCTTTCTTGCTTTCACATGTATGTATTGCTTGAGGAATTCTGATGTGCACTGTTTTTTTGATGAAAAAGAAGCTGTCACAATTAATTAATTTTTTTAGGCTTTTGTATGAAAGCACAGCTACAATATGGAAAATAGAAATTGCTAATCTGTGAATCACAGATGAATGCAGGGCATGAGGGTCTTTCTGTCAGAGAACATGAAAATGTCACTAGCAACCTTCTGACGACAGTCAGTTATGAGAACTGGTACCTTTTTACATGGAAGTCAGTTTTAAAAGTGACTTTTTTTCCTGTGTATGAAGTATGAAAGCAGTGAGCCAAGGAAATCCTGTAATTCCCCAGAGCCCAGGAGAACCGATGCTGCTCTCATGGAGCACTGAGCCTTCCTGCAGCTCCATTGTTACTATAACTTCATTCTAATCCTGCAAGTGGGAAGAAATTAGGAGGTAATCCTAAACAAAGCTAGTAATTCCAGCACAACCCAGGGCCATGTGGTTTTTTGTGGTTTCAGCAATTAGATCAGGGTTAACAGTAATTATTGATCTAAACAGTAGTTAAAAGGAAAGTACTGTAGTTTTGTACACGAATGTTGGCATGGCCTTTTTTGTGCCATTTATCAGATGATAGGATTTTTTCAGTGCTGCTGATTTAATTTGTCTCTATTGTTAATGACACAGTAAGAAATACACAGCAGCTTACTCAAAAATTATTTAGACCTGTTGTCTGACACTGAGACTCTTAAAGCTGAAGGAACTGCTGAAAGCTTAGTGGTGGATCTTGAGACAGAAGGGAAGTGATATTATTTATTTCAGCAAGTGATGTTATCTATTTTGGTATTTCTTCCCTGGGAGCTCTCTCCAGGAATGATCTGTTGTTTTCAAAGTTATTTAGCACATTCAGGAAAAAAAGAAAAGAATAGAAAAGAAAAGAAAAGAAAAGAAAAGAAAAGAAAAGAAAAGAAAAGAAAAGAAAAGAAAAGAAAAGAAAAGAAAAGAAAAGAAAAGAAAAGAAAAGAAGAAAAAGAAAATTAAAAAAAAGAAAATAAAAAATGAAAATAAAAAATGAAAATAAAAAAGAAAAGGAAAAAAAAGAAAAAAATAAGAACAAGGTGTAAGTTGTCCCTGCACAGGACAGAAGAGGTTGGAACTGAATGATCTTTAAGGTCCCTTTGAAAGCAAGCCATTCTATCATTGGAGTACTTGGGAATGGAGCACAGTGAAAACAAAGCCTCTCATGGAACAAGACCTGCATTAGTACTGTCCATTATATTTGTCTTTATATTTTAGTTGATCAGTATCAAATCTCTTTGACTGCCTAAACTTTCTTCTTCCATTTCCTCTCTGCTATCTGGCCAAACTTAGTCTATAGAAACTTGTCTTACCCTTCTGCTCTACTTTTTTCATTGCCATTCTCAAATTTGAGAGCCACATGCTAATCGACCAGAGCAAGCTGGTTGTCTAGGGTTCAGGTAAAAAATACTAAAAAGAGTTATTGGTGCATGCTCATTTTCTGGGGCCACAAAGAACTTTTCTGTCCTTCTTCAGTTTCAAGCTGATATTCCTAGATTTGCCAAGTTTTAGGAAAAGTGTCGTGCCTGATGAAGAGCGCTCCCGTGTCACACAGTGGGAGCTTGCCAGGCTCTTGTACTGCTCTCCTCTGCAGTTTCAGGCAGGTGGGACTGGGCAGGGGATAGGGCAGGGCACTGGTAAGGAGAGACACAGCAGTCAGTGATTCTGCCAGCCTCCTCTGTAGAGAACTTACCATGGCAAGGCAGGTCTTTGCCTCATGAAGGAGGGCCAGATGGAGGAAAAAAGAGGAGATGATGCCCCATGGTGTTAGATGGTGAGTGATGGAGCCATTGTGCCTCCAACTCCTGTGCTTGCTCTTAACTACTGGTTTCATTTTGGTCTCTTTTGATTAAACATGATAAAGAAAAGCTGTGCTTTAAGTGACGACATTAGGAAAGGCATTTTTCCTTCCTTTCTACATTTCCCTCCACTCCAGACCCAACCCAGATTACTTAGGCAGGATTTGTGCAGCTCTTCTCTTCACAAGTTTCACTCCAGCAGTTAGTGTTTTGACCAGGCCTTTGGTGGTCCCTCCTGAATCCTGTTGGGAGCCTGTCAGTACTGCTGGCAGATCACCTGGTTCACCTTTGTGAATTGGACTGCTTGAGTGAAAGGTCAGGCTGTACTTGTTCTTTTATGTAACCAAGAAAACCAGGACAGTTCTTGAATTTACACAAACTAAGGGAGCCCAGCAAACATGGGTAATATTATTAAGCAGGATGAGTTCCCCCATCACTTTGGGGAATGCTTCTCTTGCATGGTGAGATCCGTAAATCTGAGGCACTTTCTGTTTCTATGCTGAAATGTGAGACCTGCTGCTAATTGTGCCTCAAGTTCACCCTGAATGGTTGCAGCTCTGCACACATTGCACAAGTTTGGCACACCTGTGCTATTAGCAGCAGGCATTACTATTTCCTAATGGAATTTTTTTGTGGTTACAAAGTAGGCTTTGTACATCTGAAAAGAAAACCCATACAACCTTGCATTGATTAATTGTATTAATATCTTGCTTAGTCAGAACATGATGTGTATTGATATGCTCTGATATCAATACAGCTATTTCCACAGATGAGTTTCAGCACTTAGTCCCATGTTGTTGGCTTTCAAACATAGAATCCAGGCTGTGTCCTTGGAGGCAGATTTACTGTCATATCACCTAAACTTAATATTAACTACTGTAAGGCAGCTTATTTAGCACTCATTTCATAAAGCTGTTAGAAAGTGTTTCTCTCATTTAAAACAAACTTGAGGCTATTTTAAGAGTTCAGCATCTCAAGGCAGGTCTTTTCATCTTAACCTAATGCAAGTCAATAACTATTTCATTATGCAGAAGGCTCTAATCCTGGTTGACAGGTGAACAAAGCAGGATGCTAGAATTCTTGGGAAATGCAGCGTAGACAGCAAAAACAAAGAGGTTACTTGATAGCTGGACTTGAGATGGGAACTCAAATGCTGAAAAATATTCCAATGCTTACTACTATTCTGACATGGTAACACACACAGTTAAAATACAATTCTGAGACAGAGTTTAAAAAGAGATAGAAGGGGTTCTAAGCTATAACCATATAAAACATTTATAGTTTAATATAACATATTATAACAATAATACATAAATCTAAAAAGCATACTATATAAAGAATAAATATACATGAAGTTATGCAGTGATGCTTTTCCTGTTTTGCTATGAGGACTGCTGTTAATATGGACATTTTCAAAGGTGGAAGGCTGACTGAAGATGGATAGATGGGTATTTCCTATAAATCAGGATTTTAGGATGGGTTATTGTCCATCAAATCATGATCAGTTTGCAAGCTGTCTGTCTCCATACAACATCCTTGGTGCTTGGGTTACAGAGCATCAAAGAAATGCAGGCTGAAAATTGGCATTTGGATGCTATTACTGTATGTGAATTGCCAAATTTCTCCCTTATGTCTTCAAGATAAAATACATGTAGGAGCTTCCAGAAAAAAACTTTTGTCTTCTCAAATTGAAATTTAAACCAACTGTCTTTGGAATAAGCTCCATTGCCCAGCCTGCTGCATACTTCATGCAGTGCTGCCTCCTTCACTGCAGGTGTGGCAGTAAATCCCTGGCACTGAGATGTGATCATGGAAGATTAAAGGATTTTTAAAGTAAAATTGCAAAAACTTGTTTTAAATTATATTATGGGAAATGGGGGTAGAGAGTTAGAGTTTATGGAGGAGGAAATCTCCATCGCACTCTACAGAATCTTGTTCTTGATCTTATTTTCTGGCCTTGCATGGCTGGGCTATGTTTAAGCCTGTAGCTAGGTGTGATTTTGGACCACAGATGGCTTCCCTGGCCTCTGTCAACAGCTGCCAATTCACATCCACAAGCAAAGGAAATTTCTGTGAGTTTACATGTACCAGCCCATATCTTACTTGTATGTCTACTGTCAGCCTGAAATAAATGGATGCATAATGGCGAGCCTAAGAAGTTTAAGCCTTGGCAGGGTTAAGCCGAATCTGGTTCAGCTCAGGTAAGGTGTGCCTGTAACCCAGTCAGCCACCCTTAAATTCTGCTCATTTTTATTGTGGGTTCTGCCATTTGGGTATTGTAGTCAAGTACGGAGTGAGTCTGGACGAGGAAAGTTGGGTGGTAAAGGCATTTCCCCTGTGTCAGATGGTTCAGTGTGAAAGAACATATTCTAACAGAACCTTTACTTTGACCTGTGCATGTGTCAGTTCTATTGTGCAAGACCTCGATGACTGGTCATATCATATGTCGAAAACAAAAGCACTTGTAGAGCCTTCCTGTGCCAGTAGGTGCAGTGGCCATTTTAACAGGATAAAGTTCTAAGGGAGCTTTTGTCCATGTGTTGCCTAAATCTTCAAGGAATTCCACAATTGCTACTCCTACTGAAGCCAGTAGAGCCTGAGAAAGGATCATCCTGAAGAATGTGCTCCAGATACTGAGTTACCTTCCCTGTGAACACAGTCTATTTTACAGTAAAAAATTGCAAAGAAAATCTAAGAATTCAAGCACAGCATTGCCAGGTTGGTTTTGAAAACTTTTAAGGTTGTTTAATTTTTTTTTTTTTTTAACTTTTAAGTTTAAAGTTAAGTTTAATTTTTAAGTGTTATTAGATCTCCTGAATCCTTGCTGCACTGAACACAGAGCAAAGTTGCATACAAAACTGCTTTTCTGCTGAGAGAAATCTGGTACTCGAAGTTTGTAATAAAAAGTATTTTGAAACCTCTGCCACCTAGGGCAATTTCACTTTAAAGGAAAAAGATTTTTCTTTTCTTTCAAGTGATTTTCTAAACATATTTCCTCTGGGAAGCTTGTAAAGGAGGTATTTACACCTGAACTTGAGAGATCCCTTTAAACAAAAACTGACATTTTACTAGGCTAGGTGCTCCCTCAGGAAAACACTGCTTTAAAGGTCTTACACCTTCAGCAGCTGAAATCTTATTGATAATGTTTCCTATGACAAATAGCTCACATGGCTTTTTCTTATTACAACATGCTCACACCTTTTTGGTTTTGGTTTTGTTTTTTTTT
>VZTT01028283.1:0-47403 GCA_013400855.1 Buphagus erythrorhynchus | reverse complement strand
TAAGTTATCACTGTATTATCAATCCCATTTCATTTAAAAGGGTGATAACATTTTACATTTGAAATTAAACATCTAATTAATTCCACATATTTTCCTGACTGAACAATCCACTGTCCCATCTTGAATTAATCAATTCCCTCACTTCAGTTAAAAAGCAGATAAAAAATTATAATTTCTAAAGGTTTACCTTAGCTTTAAGTTTTTAAAAAATAAAGAATTTTTTTTTTCAATTCGAACATCCATTCTATGCCTCAGCAATACTTTCTGTTATTAAACTGGAATTCAGCCTTGATGAATTAACTCATTTGCACCCTACAAATAATTGCATTTAAATTAACTACTGAATAATCCAGGGAAGACAGAAAACTTCAGAGATGTGGCAGAGCAGTCTTGCATTATCTCCTTGTAGTTTTAGTGGTGTATCTGCTCTTTAGGACAAGGAGTGGGGATTTAAACTGAAAGAGGATAGACATTAAGAAGAAATTCTTCCCTGTTGAGGGCATGTCATCAGCATTTAAAGCAGATAATACATCAGACCTGGTAGTTTCAAATATTATATTATATTAGAATGATATTCAGTGACTATTTGCACTGGCAAGCAAGTCTCAGTGCCTTTCTCCACATTAGTAAGCATCCTCCCCATTTTCCTGAAGTTAATGTATGGATAACTGATCTCTTATGCAAAGCTGAAATGGGATTTAATGAACCTCCATTACTCAAGCTGCACATTTTCCTCAAGATGAAAAATGCCACATACAATGTATTTTCCTGCATGTGAATAAGCCCATTAATATAGATTTCTGAACAGAGTGTTTCTACTCAGCAATTTTTGCCCTTTGGGAGGGAGAAGGAAAGAGAGAAAGGAGCAGACACTTCCCCTCACTCCCCCACATCATCTCCAGAAAGGAACTGGATCAGCTTTGTTAATACTTTGGATTCAGGGCTGTTCTTAGCACAGAGGCACAATTGCCTTCTGACAAATGTTTATGAAACCTTTGCTGCCAGCGTTAAATCTGTTCTAATGTATTCTTCCCCGACTTTGATATGAAATGATAACAGAGAAAGTAATCAAAGCAGTACAAACCTGGCAATATCAAAAATTGCTCTCACTTTCACACCTTGTTTGCCTCTTTGAATAATTCCCCCCTGAAGAAGCCCTTGTGAGGAATCAAATCTGGATGTACCACCAAGAGACATTAATCTCCAGACAGGTTCTGAAATGCAAATTCTTTTTGCTTTAGCAGCAATAGGCAAGCACCAGTGAAATCACTGTTCAGAGGTACAAAAAGCTGATTTGCATCCTCAGTCAAGTACCTGAAACACAACTTGGTGTGTTATTGGTTTTTTAGTTTTCCTGGTGTTACTTTACAAAAATTCTAGATTTACCATACTTTGATGAAAAAATGTGTTAAGCAAGTCTACCTTTCCACTGTATTTCTTGGAATTTCACATTAATTCTGCCTCCTCCTACCTGTTCCTCTCAATTCCCACTACTATCCTTCCAAATGGATCCAATGGGTCTCGGATTCTCTGTGGAAACTCAGGGAGAGTTTTCTTCCAAACCTTGCCAGGAGAACTCTGTTGCTTTTCCTCTCTCTACTCAGACAACTAATAGATATCAGCTGCAGACACACTTCATAACTAATTTATATAAGGTTGTACAGAAGTTCATTTTTTCCTGATTATCTCTCCTGCTCAGTTCTGAATCAGGTAAAGGTACATTTTTTGAGAGCTTTACTGTTGCACTGCACAAACCCAATACCTTTATGAAAAAGCCTTAAATCAACAGAGAAATAAACCAACTACTTTAAAAAAAAAAAAGAAAAAAAAGAAAAAAGTGGAAAGGAAGGCTTTGACGGAATTGACATTTTCTAATGAAAAACTCTGTTGTTAGAAGGTAGCAGGAGGTTTCCAAGTGGAATTATTTGATATCTCTGAGGCAACATGCAGCAGACACAGCTTCTCTCTTTTGCAGAAACAACCCATCCATTCACACTGAAATATAGAGACAGGGATGTGTATTTTGCAGGCTAATGATCACTGAAAGAACTTTGCAAAAAGCCAACTCTTCTTACTGCAAATGTCCCCAGTAACCAGTGAGTCTGCTCTGCAGAGCTTGTCTCAGAGTATGTGCTCACAGCTTCTCTTGACAACTTTATCATCAGACTCCCCCAGTCAATCACATCATGTCCAACTGGGAACTTCCTCCCCAAATTGTTCAACTCACATAGAAACTATGCCTGAACCTCAGAACAAAGTCTAAGATCAGTTACTACATTTTTATTTTTTCCATTTTTTAGTATTGTACTACATGCCATTGCTTTATACATTTCAGAGTTTTTCTCCTACAATAAATGTGGTTTCCTTCAAAAACAAAATAAAAAAAAAACAAAACAAACAAGCAAACAAACAAAACGCCAAAAAACAAACCCAAGCTGTAATTGGACATTCAGGAGAAAAGCATAATAATTTCAGTATGCCACCAAAATTTCCTCAAGAAGACACCAAAAGCTAACTGAGGTTCTGTGTTTTAAAGGTCATT
The DNA here is from genome assembly GCA_013400855.1 of Buphagus erythrorhynchus. Lineage (NCBI taxonomy): Eukaryota > Metazoa > Chordata > Aves > Passeriformes > Sturnidae > Buphagus > Buphagus erythrorhynchus. The sequence continues at coordinate 44,861 of VZTT01028283.1, read as the reverse complement.
CTTTCTAAAAGCAGTCAGCTGTATGTTCAAGGTATATGCACGGGGGAGAAGAACCTGCTTAAAAATCGTGAATTCTCCACAAATATATAATGTAACGTCTCAATTCCAGCAGCATCAGTTCTACTCAGGTTCCAAAGTTACTGTTCAGAATAACAAATCTCTTTCACCACTCCCAAAACAAAACAGTGAAACTCATGTCTTCAGTGCTCTCAAATTTTCTACACCCATCCCATACAAACAAAGTAAACTGCAAAAAAACCAATCAAGAAGTAAAATGGTACCTTGTGGTAGAAGCTCTGTTTAGTGATCTGCTTCCCTCTTCCCCTCCAAAGCCTCAACCAAAAGTAACAATTAAATAAAACCTGGGAAGGTTTTGTAAACAGATTGCAACCAAAAAGAAAAATTCTTACCTTGAAGCATCAAAGCTGTCATAGGATCCAACCGTGTAGTGTCTAAACAGCTTCTTTGTTCTATCTGTTCGTGTTTCTGCACAGAGAAAAAAGAATTTTCAATACTTCAGTATTTCTTAATCAAGTGCTGAAGTATTTGTTTATATTCTCTTGCAGTGAATGAATGTAGTTTCAAGGCATTTCGGAAAAATATTTTGGCTTTGGAGATATTCTTTTATCACATCAGACACATCAAGTGAATAAGGAGAACTTCTTGGAGATCATGAATCACATCATTCACAAGTTTTAAAGCTCCACTTACATTCTCAGTGGCAAAAACTTTTGCATCCAATATTTGGCTCTTTTATAGCTAAGAGCAAAATAGAAGAAGAAAGAAAGAAGAAAAATCTGCAACAGATGTCAGAAAGGTTGGGAAAATAGCCAGAATATGCAAATCAATATTTTTTGCTTAACTACAGGTTGGTCCTCCAATGAAATCACCTTTGGTTTGGCTAAGAGACATCAAAAATCAGATGGAAAAGTTTCTGGTTTATATTATGACCATGAAAGTCCCATCTGCACAGCTGAGGGAACCTCCATGGAAGGACAGCCTGACACAATCCCAACAGATTTTATTAATTCTCCAAGCCAGACAGAGCCCTCTGTGGCACAGCTTTTATGGATGGTGCAAATGACTGAGAGATTGGTGCTGTCAAATGACCAAGGGCAAGACTGCAGAGAGAAAAAGAACATCAGAGCAGGATGGAAGGGCTTTGAACACAGCCAAGGAGCAGGAGAAAGTTCTGGGAGATGGACTTTGGGAAGAAGGGTGGGAAAAATGCCTATTTCCTTGCTTTAACCAGTGCAGCTGACACGTAATTGGATCATGCCCCCAGCTGGAGGCATAAATCCAAATACATCCATAATACAGAGAAATTCCAGCTGGAAATGTACATGTAGGTTGCAGCTGCTAGAAGAGTAAGGAAGTTATTTCTTCAGAGCTGTGCACCAATTGGCAAGGTCCAAGAAAAGCAATACCAGGAAAAAATAAAATGTAAATAGAAATATTTACATTTATATATATATTTTGTGGAGACCAGCCAGTCTCCATCCTACAGGATGGCCAGAGAGGGAGAAAATCCCTATAATATGAACTCTACTTGACAGTTGAGTTTATTTTGTCCCTTTGTCACTCACCTGCAACCTGTATTTTTACCTAAAAGGCCTTTCCTTTATCCAAAATTCCTGCTCCTACTGCACAAATTGCAGCCTGTTCCCCACCGAGCAACATTCTTTTTTTTATGCCATTCTAAAAATCAGGTGCACACCAAGAGACATAAACAGAAGAAACACAGAAAATCATAAACCTGGAGTCCACTGTGAGTTTCCCCCTGGCCTGTTCTCAGAAGTCCCTCAGAAATGATTACAAGAAATAAATTATGATGAAGAGTATTTTGAAATCTTAAAGCAACTGCTTGAGCCTTAAGGAGCCAGATGTTCCCCCTGCAGAATCTGTTTTCTATAGAGTGATATTTCAGTGCCATAAGGAATACAAAGTGGGTGGGAGGGATGGGAAGGCACAGCAAGACAGAGAGCTTTGTTCAGCTCCTCAGGATTGCAGAGCCAGCACTCCTCAGCTGCAGCTTGGATCAGCTCCCCAGCTCTGCCACCCCTCTGTTCCCCCACTCCTCTGTGTGCAGTCAGGAATTCTTTGGGAGGACAGAAGCCTGGCAAGGTGCTGAACTCCAGGCTAAGTGGCAGTTTCCCAGGCTGCTGTGTTAAGTTCTCTAATTGCCTTCTTTCCCTCAGCTCCGACTCAGATTCCAGGCTGCCCTATCACACAGCATAAGTACACACACCCAGGAGCAGGGGGGAGCACCAGGAATCTGCCAGCAGAATGAACTGGGGACTGACAAAGGAAAAGGATTCCATTCTCTGACTTGACAAAAGAACACAAAGAACCCATAGGCAAATGTCTAACAAATGCTGTTCTGAGTTCAAGCCAAATATAGCATGGTAACACTGTTATAGGTATAATAGCACCAAGGGGTTAGCTCCAGGTTTCCCTGGATTTGTACCCATTTTTATGTCCCAGGTTTTCTTAAGACCAGCATTCTTTTTCAAAATGCTTTGCAGCAGCATAGGACCACCCAAGACTAACAACCCCATCATGATTTAAGAAGCTTTTACTCACAGAATCTTTTGAGGATTTCTTCTTAAACTTGGTTGCAGACAGATTAGAAAGACCAGCAAGAAGATACGGATAAGAAGGTCTAGAAAAATCTTATTTAGTCATTTTATTTTAATAAAGATAATTATTTTAACAATACTTCATTCTTACTGAGTGGAACATCTGTCACCACAGATGAAAAGTCACTACAACAAGTTGGATCAGTTCAAAAAACTTTTCTAAGAGGTAGAAAAAAATACCAGGGTTTGCAAACATGGTCCTGTTTCCTTTACATTGACAGAAGAGAGAAACATTGGGATATCACTTGAAGTTTCTATATCTCTTGAGAAGCCCATATTTTACCAGAGTAAATATCATAAGAATACAGCAATTTTTCCTAGTCCATTTTCCACTGAAGCCAATGGAGCTGCAGCAGAAATAAGCTGTGTGCCCTAGGCAATAGTGGCAATCCAAATAATAAAGCCCCAGCTGTTTCTTTATTAGGATCATTTATTGTTGCAGACATCTCAGCGAGCAACAGGCTCAAAGCCTGCCCTTCCAGAATGTAATTTATAGGGTTAGAAGAGGGCTAAGCACTGGGAAAGTGTAGCTGGAAAACATTTCCTCCCTTCTCCACCTCAGGAGTGGTGAGGACTTTCTTCCAAATAAACATAGGACTTCCTGTGGATTCCCTGTCTCGGTCTTGTAAGTGACCATAGGACTCCAACATGTCTTGCAGACATTATCAAAAGCTGAAAAATCACTGTCCATGAAAAGCAAGGAATAAATTTTGGATACTAAACCACACAGATCAGGCCACTTGTGCCCTGTTTCAGCCCACGGAACAATTGTGGGCTTGTTCCAGCAGCCAGCCCAATTCCCACCCTGACACTCCTGCTTGAGCAGGTTGCTTACATATTTGATATTGCTTTGGAAAGGTAAAGAACCAGGAGGGGGAAAAATCCCCAAGCAACTGTCTCCATTGCTTGTCTCCTCCCTGCTGCTCCTCGCAGGGCATTTCTGCGCCGTGTTTCCAAGGAAACTGCGCGGGAATGCTGTGCCAGCAGGGATGCTGTCAGAGCCTGCCAGCACTCTAGGAAAGGTTCAGAGTCGTGTCCACGCCATGAACAGAGGAAATACAGGGGAAATAGCAGTGGAGCAGCAGGATTTGTGCTGTGATACTGGGAGGCAGCTGTGAGCAGCAGGCTGTCCCCAGATACCGCTGGTGGGTAAAGGTTGGTTTTATCCCTGCCCCAAAACGTGCAGCTTTTCCTCCTTCCGTCCTTCTTGCCCTGGGAGATGTTCCACTCCCAACAGACACTTACAGATGCTCTTTGGCACAGCAGTTCAGGTACAGCTCCCTGCAGGTGCAACACCCAAAACAGTGGCAGAGGTTAAGGCCTTCCCTCTGCACCTTCCCCTTACTGGGGGAAAAAACCCTTTCCCCAACATTTATGTTGAGGGTTAGACCAGAAGTTAAAAAAAAAAAGCTGATTTAAAGCTGAGGAAAGCAGTCTAATAATAAAGTCGGCAGAAATTCACAATTCAAGGATATTTGTGCTGGTTTGCAACAAGACAGGCCTCTTATCTTACGAGTTTTTCCTTAAATTGATCCAAATTTGCCCATAAGAAAAAGTAGAGATAAAGTTCATGGGATTTGAAAACATCACTAAGAGCATGCATTTTTCTATCCCAAGTATATCCAAAATATCTGCCTTACCAAATGATGCTCCAGAAAATAATCACATTAAAAGATAAAAATATTCTTCATATCACAAACTGTGAAGTCTCAGTAACTTATTTTACTTATTCCCTTTTCCCCTTAGAAAATGGAGATTCACCAGAATAGAAATTGGATTTTCTATTAAATATGGTACATTAAAATGGTGATAAGTGAGAAGTTTCTTCAGGCCTATGATACAATTGTTTAACATGACATTTCTTATTTATTTCTTTGAGCAGTTCATTTGAGCCATAGGAAAGATGAAGTTCAGGGATCCTCCTTCAAATCACGTGAAGTAGGATTATGGATTCTAAAAAATGTACAAAAAATGGAATGAAGAAATAGAAATGGAAATTTTCTCTATTAACTGTTTGATTGTTGAGTCTGATAAAGGGTTATAAAAACTCATGAAAGCGAAATCTGCAGGTATGTGCCACCCAAGAATTCAGAAGAAACTACAATTATCTTTTTCATATCTTTGCAAATCTGATGTAAAGACATTAATGCTTCATTTGAAGGGATAAACTGTGAGGATCAAGATAAAACAAACATATGATGAAGGCATTATAAATGGTAAATTAAAGAAAACCTTTAATTCATGGTTCACTTTCTTCTGTTTCAGTTTGTGGATGATCCCATTGTTCAGTTGCTGTGATGCTCTCAACCAATTTTTCTTTCAGTTAAAGCTAAGAAACAGCAAATCTTATGTGGTTTTTGAAGTTTTCAGATTTGAGAATAAGCATAAAAATGTCTCAAGGACAACTTGACTGGAATAGCAAATCTTTGGATGTCCTCCTGCCTTGCCTTTTTTTTTTTTCCCTCTACTAAATCTTACTTTCAGAGAAAGAAAGGAAGACTGAGTGTTGATTCCCTCCTTCATCCTTAGAGGAAGATTAGCTGGAATGCAGTGAATTCGTTTACCCACAAAGGATGCTGAAATGGCTGATCAATGGAGTGAATCAGCAAGTTTGTTTGCAAGAGAAACCTTAATAACTGAAATATGCAACTTGGACCTGCCAGAGAGGCAGTTATGGACGAACAGTGCTTCCCATGTCATCAGTTTTCCCTTTAATTTAACAAAAAGCTTACTTAAACCTGAAAAATAAAACTCCAGCAAGTATTGTAGAAGTATTTGCTTCTTACTGTCCTAACAATTTTACCAGCTCTTTTTACTGTTCTGGAATTCTGCAGCTCTTCCCTCATTTGCAGAATATTTTCAAAATGTGGTAATGGTTGCTTGATCTTTTCCTAAGTTCTTCTGTTTGGTTTCTGAGGGTCTTCATTCCCTTTGCTCCTCATTTCCAATCCACCTGTGGCAGCTCTGTGTCCATGGTCTCAGCTGATGCAGAGGATTAAGCCACTCAGTGTCTGGGACAGGCACAGACACAGCTCTGGGTGATCTCATCGAAGGAAATTAATTGGGAAAGATTTCTTTCCCCTCTTTGCTTTACAGAATAAAATGCATCTTAAAGCAAAAGAGTGAAGAGCTTGTAAAAAGCTGGAAGTTGACCTCAGAGTTTCTAGCAGCTGAACATGGCTTTGGTCCACGTGCACCTAGTTTGATCTTTGCTGAAATACCCAGCTTTTACAAAGTCAGGTCAAAGCAAAGCAACTTCAGTGCACTTTGCCTAACCTTTAATTGTGGCCTGACAATATGTACAAGTGTCTCATAAAAACCAGCTCTCCATGTCAATCCCAAAGTGCTCCTGCACACATAAATGAAGGCATCTTCTTTTTCAAATTCAAGGAGAACAAAGAAGTCTTGATGAGCTGCCTGCTGGCACAATCATCTGTTTCAAATGTTATTTATCCTGAAGGTCAGGATGGTTTGTTCACTCACAAAGCTCAGGTGGTATAATGTTCCAGTTCTTTAGAACTGACTCAGGGTACGAATGTTTTTAATCATAACACCTTATTTCACATTTTTCATCCTCCCAGCAAATAGTTCAAATATTTCCTGCAAATATCAGTGTTCTCACTGATGGCAGCAGCATAACCCAAAATGATGGCCTGTGGCAAAGGGTAGGTGCCAGGTGAAACCTGGCTTAATGACTTTGCCTTGATACAGTGACTTTGCATTAAATTTAGGGAAATTCCATTAGAAGATTGTGACAGAACTCTGCATTTGCTTGTGTGTCAGGAGCTGTGGTCTGCTCAGCATGACAGGGATTGTTCCTACCTGAGACATGTTTACAGCCCCATAAAGGCAACCAACTGCCTGGGAGAAGGTCATTGAGCACTCTGAGTCGGAAAGAACAGATGGGGAATTATTTTGGGCTGAGTAAGGAAAAACAGGCCCTGGAAAGCCATTCTTCTATTCAATTTCAAAAATCATTAATTTTCATGTACAGCAAGTTTCAACAAGAGTTATTATGGACTTTTATCATCAGTGGTGATACAAATGTTTCCCCTCAATTTCCTCCCTTACAAGAAGCTTCATTCAAGTCTAAATCTTCACCAGCTGTACTCAGGATCAATGATCTGTCAAATTCTCTGCCTTCAATAATAGATAAAATTTTGAATACATAAGAAGCTGCTGAGCATGGGAGATATGTGGGAAGTTCCTAGAACCTCACAATCTTTTTCACCACAGTACTCACTTTTTCTTCCACTGCCTTGATTGTGCACGTGGACTTCCCAGTCTGATTTTCACAGTAGATAAAACATGACTGAAACCCAACGAACAGAAGAACACTCTGCAACTTCCACCATAAGGGCCTCAGAATAAATTCTAATTTAGTGTTATAACTCCAGTCAGAGCAAGCAAATAGCTCAGAGCAGGATGTTGCTAAGCAATGTGGTACCCATGTTTACATAGGACCAGGGAGGGGAAGATGAGGGTGGAACAAGAGCTGTGGGTGTGGATGAGGATGTGGATGTTGATGTAGGTGTTGGTGTGGGTGTGGGTGTGGATATGGGTGTGGATGTGGATGTGGGTGTGGCTGTGGATGTGGATGAGGATGTGGGTTTGGGGGTGGATGTGGATGAGGATGTGGGTTTGGGGGTGGATGTGGATGAGGATGTGGGTTTGGGGGTGGATGTGGATGAGGATGTGGGTTTGGGGGTGGATGTGGATGAGGATGTGGGTTTGGGGGTGGATGTGGATGAGGATGTGGGTTTGGGGGTGGATGTGGATGAGGATGTGGGTTTGGGGGTGGATGTGGATGAGGATGTGGGTTTGGGGGTGGATGTGGATGAGGATGTGGGTTTGGGGGTGGATGTGGATGAGGATGTGGGTTTGGGGGTGGATGTGGATGAGGATGTGGGTTTGGGGGTGGATGTGGATGAGGATGTGGGTTTGGGGGTGGATGTGGATGAGGATGTGGGTTTGGGGGTGGATGTGGATGAGGATGTGGGTTTGGGGGTGGATGTGGATGAGGATGTGGGTTTGGGGGTGGATGTGGATGAGGATGTGGGTTTGGGGGTGGATGTGGATGAGGATGTGGGTTTGGGGGTGGATGTGGATGAGGATGTGGGTTTGGGGGTGGATGTGGATGAGGATGTGGGTTTGGGGGTGGATGTGGATGAGGATGTGGGTTTGGGGGTGGATGTGGATGAGGATGTGGGTTTGGGGGTGGATGTGGATGAGGATGTGGGTTTGGGGGTGGATGTGGATGAGGATGTGGGTTTGGGGGTGGATGTGGATGAGGATGTGGGTTTGGGGGTGGATGTGGATGAGGATGTGGGTTTGGGGGTGGATGTGGATGAGGATGTGGGTTTGGGGGTGGATGTGGATGAGGATGAGGATGAGGATATGGATGTGGGTGTGGGGGTGGCTGTGGGTGTGGATGTGGATGAGGATATGGGTGTGGATATGGTTGTGGATGTGGAAGTTCCCTGCTCACCAGGAAGAACTTTTGTCTTGCCATGCTGTTGCATGTGTCTAAAATACAACATTCAACTGCAAATTCAAAAATACAAAGGAAAAATTACTTACAAACACCACACCACTTTTAACAGGAGTACCAGACTTTAGCAATTGAACTTGCGGTGCTGTATCAGAATATACAGATATGGTTATGTATAGCTATAATAAAATAAATAACATATATAAAGTATCAAAATAATTTATAGATATGGTTAGAGATACTTTGCATTGATGAGTGGTAAGTAACACAGGATTCAGAGCTAGGCCACAGGATAATTAATTTTCAAATAGGAGAAACTATCACCATTGGTTTGAGAGCTTACTCCTAGAGAATCTACACCAGTATTCCAAATAATTAGGATGATTGCAGCAGGAAAGGAGCCAAATCCAAAAATATTTCTACTTTTTAAATGTATGGAAGGTACTTGCCATTACAGCATTGTGTAGATACATAAGGGCAATTACTTTAAATGAACACATTTGAAAATCCATGTTGCAACCTTAAACTCTCCTGGAAATTAGAACAAATTGCTGAGAATGCTGAGAATTAAGTTTTCCAAGAAAGCACTAAAAATCAGATATTATATGTTAGGCAATGCATATAAAGATTGTACCAGATACTGAAAAAAGCAGCAGTACTGTCCAAAGTTTTTAGAAGTAATTTTATTTTCCTGGCATTTAGTGATGGAAGCCATATAAAACCTTTCCATTCCTGCCACAAGCACTTCAAAACTCAGTGATCCTTCATTAGAGCTCCACATACCAGCTCCAAAATGAATTCCATTCTTGGACCTTGACTTTCCAGCCAGATTCTCACCAGCTTACCTGGGGTTTGGGTGCTTCTGCATCCTCACAGAGAAAAACACCCCAGATATTTCATTTTAAAATGTACTCCTTCAACTACACTCAAGAAGTTGAAGCTTATCAAGGAATGTAGGATTTGACAAGCGTTCCAAACTGCTACACAACATGCTGCTGGCATCTCCTCTTCCTTTGCAGAGAGCAGCTACAACAAAAACCCCAAACCAAGCTGACCACAACTGAGAAGCCTTATTTTACACAAGGCTCAAAGCCCACATCCCTTCAGTTCCAGGCTGTACCAAGAGGGTTTTTTTCCCTGCTGCAGGTTTCCATGGAAATGCATCAGTCACTAATCTAAATAAGTGCGGCTGAAGGACGCCTGAAAACCTGGAGCAATTACGCATGCCATTAGAGGAACAGAATATGATTCAGCCCAGCTATTAGAAATGTGCTACAGCTATCACTTCTATATTTTGTTGCAGTGTTCTAAAAACAATACTTTCTATTTTTTTTTTAAACCCACTCTTTTGCTGCTTATAAGAGGGAGAAAAAAAAGAAAATGCAATAAAATTACTTCTCACGTAATTAGCTCACAGTGAAGTCAGACAGTAACTGTTGCAAAACAAAAAATGCAGCTGATGCCACACATTTGTTTTGCCATGAAAATCTACAGGACCTGAAAACTTCTCTCTGGTCAAAGAGACTTCACTTGAGTCATTTCGATGAGTAATAACACAGTGGAAGCTTAGATCTGCATTAAAGGGCTAATGAGCCTTAAAACAACTGATGTAAATATAATTTCTGATCAATACAATACTAAACATTCATGTGCAACCACAGCACACAGCTCAGGCACAGCTGGGTCTCTACTGATCACAGAGCTATAGGATCATGGAATCATTAATTTTGAAAAAGCCCTCTGAGATCACTGAGTCCAAATGTTCTCCCAGCCCTGCCAAGGCCACCATTAACCCATGTCCCCAAGTGCCACATCCACATGGCTTTTAAATATGTCGTGTTCCAGTACCAATGTTCCAATGCCTGGCAACTCTTTCCATGAGGAAATTCTCCCTAATATCCAACCTGAACCTCCCCTGGCAGAGCTTGAGGCCATTTCCTCTCATCCTGTCCTTTGTTCCCTGGGAGCAGAGCCTGGTCCCACCTGGCTGCCCCCTCCTGTCAGGGAGCTGTGCAGAGCCAGAAGGTCCCCCTGGAACCTTCTTCTCCAGTTTGAAACAACTCCCCCAGCTCCCTCAGACACTTCTGATACTCCAGACCCTTCCCAAGCCCCATTCCCACTGCTTTGGACTCAACCTGTTCCTATTTCATGTACCACAGGAAAGTTTCAGAAGCTATGAAACAGAGAGTGTGCTGGTGATTCTGAACAAATGTTTTGAGAGTTATTTCAGACTATCTCAACTTAGTGTTACTACCCTGTTATTTTTCCAATTCCCCTTACTCTTGAAGAATGAGCAGATAAAACATTGAAAAAACTACAGCTTTCAAATTCTAATGTCAATTTTGTCAGGTTCTGCTTGTCTGTGTCACATTTTGCAGAAAATGTGTCCCAAGTGGTTGTCATTCTATATAAAAAGTGAGGTGACTGAATAAACAGTGCTGCTCCAAAGTCTGGAGCACAGATTGGAGATGGGCTGTCTGTGCTACCTGTGTGTACACCAGCAATGTGCAGTCCCCATGCCAAATCCACTTGAAATTAATGCAATTTCTGCCAATAAACATTGCAATTAGACCTCAAACAGGAGGAACTAAGGAGGAGGAAACACACTTGTGCAGGAAAAGGCCTCTCAAATAATTAATGTGGTATTTGTAGACCACAGCTGAGCACTCTCCATCTCTACTGGGAACATCTACTGAAGGAAGCACTCAGGAGACAGAACTGGGGTTTTACCTGCTTGGGGTTCTCCTTGCTGACATCAAGCCACCACTGGGAATAAAGTCAAATTAATTAGAATCATATTCATGGGATGTAAAAACCAGAATGGGGGGGAAAAAAGGGGAGGGAGCATAAGTATACATTAAGAACACTAAAAGATGATATTAAAAATCAGCTTCAAATATATATATTATCCTTTCTATTAGCTTTTGGTTTGTTAGTTCTTACAATTTCACTTAATGCCTTTTCTTCATCTGTTGAAGTCTTCACAAAAAGGAGCAGAAAGTAGGTCTTCCTTTTCAAATCTGACAATCTTTTATCTACACCTCAAGCCAGACTCTTTCAAGTTTCATTTTTCACCACTTACTTGAATCTAGATTAAGAATTCATTTTAAATGTGACAGTAAAATTGTTTTCATAGTTAAGATTTTTGAGTTCTTCTTTGACAGAAACCGAAGAAGTTTTATTTATAACACACTTTGAAACCCTCATGAATGGATCACTAGAAAATTAGATGGCTTTTAATTGTGCACTGGTTAAATTGAAGAGTAGTTTGCCCAGTTTTCCCCAAAATCCAGTGAGGGTTTAAAGAAAGTGTATGATTTTATACAAATTCAGATTAATATCTGAATATGCAATTGTAGGATAAATACTTGTAATAGAAGTATTACAAAAATTAAACATAACATAATTCAAATAACACAATTAGGATGAAATTGCCAAAATAGAAGTGAAAATCATCCCTGAAACGGATCACATGAAAGACCAGCTTATTGCTGTGGGTCAACATTCATGAAGTTTCTCCTCAGAAAAGCTCTGCAATTTAGAAAACGTGGTACATGAGGCACAGGGAGTGCAAACAGCATCCCAGAGACCACAGCAAACACCAAAGGCAGCCAATAAACCTGGCTTAAAGTTCTGCAGCTGAAAAAGCACCTGAGCTTTAAGCTTGTAAATTTAATGATAAAAATATACATTTGTTTGATTGTTACAGAAGTGTCAAAACCCATTTCCAAGGTACCCAAAGGTTACAAAAGCAGGAATGGCAAAATAAACTTGTAATTTCTAGATGTTTTCTGCAAGTCTAAATTCCTAATTCTTGGAAGCAAGCAGTGATATGGAAGTGAATTCTCCTAAGACTGACATATTCCTGAAACTCTATTATGTATCCTGCTAAATGCCTAAAAACTATTAAGAAAAAAGGAATTATGCTGCATCTTTGTACTTATGAGATTTTTAGTTATGAGATTTGTAAAATGTTGTAACTGAAGAAATCAAATAATCTGGGTATTTCTTAAAGAGAAATTATGTAAAAAGCTTGAACCTCTCAACTGACATACAGAACCTCCCAAAACCACTCTGAAACCTGCAATGTGAAAAAGTGAAAATACAGCCTTGACCTGTTAGAAGCTTTTATATTGTGGACTTTGTGACCTCTCAAATTTGAATGGAAAAAGGCAAATGAGGACAAGTGGGAGATATTGTGAATTTTTGTTTTGCAGTGGTGTTTCAAAGACAGGATGCACTTAATTGAGATCTCTACTTAGTAGGTTTATTCCTTTGTTAAAATGTAATTGAGTGTATTAAGCCCACCTAGATTAGCCATCTCTGTGCTTGATAATCACACTCCCACCTTTTCCCCCTGCTCCCTCTCCTTTATCTCCTTCTCACATATAAATTGCACCTCAGCATATCCAAACTTAATCCATGGAGAGGCCATGCAAATCTAATCCTCCAAATATATCATTAAAAAATCCCATTTCATTATTTACCCTAATCCTGCACAGAGACAGCACAAGACATAATCACCTCACAGTGATAATGATTTGCACAGCTTGAAGAGTTCTTTTGACACTCAGAAAAATCCAACTGGTTAAACAATCACCCTTTCATGCATCACTGTCTAATTATTCTTCACAGGACTGCTAGAGCATCTCAATTTATTGGCATACACCACCAGCATTTCAGGAGAAAATGGACAAATAACTGCTTTTAGATAATCTCCTTCCTCATCACATAACCTGAATTTGACAACTTGTCACTTCAAGAACATTATGATGTCAAAATTTTAAGATAATATTGTTTAAAAGAAGAAGCCTCATCTAGAAATGGGTAATGGGAAGGAGGCAGATAAAGGTAGATTTGCTATTCACAGTGTGAGATTTAGAGTTAATTGCAGTTCTGCTAGCTTTAGATGCATTTTGAATTGTTTTATTGGCCTGTAATAAAAAAAATCAATTGCAATGTTGTGTGTTGACAGCAGCAGCCCAGCTCCACTGGGGTGTTTTCAGGACTGGGAATCAGGTGCTCCTCCCAGAACTGAAGCAGAAATAACACTGATTTTTAGAAGATTTTTCTCCTCAAAATGTCATAAACTGAAATACTGCTGGCACGTATCAATTTCTACTCCTGTCTCTAGATACAAACCACTCAAAATAGGTAGGAACTAAAACAACCTGCCTTCCATCCAGGGATATTCTAGGTAAAGCCAGAATCCATCATTTCATTTTAACAGTGTTTACTTTACTAAAAACACTTCAAAGATCTGAGGAGTTTTTTTTCCCCAGATGTTGTGCTGAATGCCATCTGCTTTATTGCTGAAGGAATAAAAGCCATCATACATTTTGCTTCGAGATAAAGTGAAACAGAGTGGTCATTAGCCAAAAAAACAGAGAAATGAAGAGTTTCCTGAATACATAATTAGAGATCTAATGAAATGGACTTCTTTACCCAAAACATCAGGAGATTAGAAATCAGAGGAAGAAAAGAAGAAAAAGAAAAAGAAAAAGAAAAAGAAAAAGAAAAAGAAAAAGAAAAAGAAAAAGAAAAAGAAAAAGAAAAAGANAGTGCAAGAGTGTATTGAGGACATGGAAAGGAAAGGAAAGGAAAGGAAAGGAAAGGAAAGGAAAGGAAAGGAAAGGAAAGGAAAGGAAAGGAAAGGAAAGGAAAGGAAAGGAAAGGCCTCATCAGCTTTGTAGAAAGTACAAAATAGAGGAGAAAAACACCCTCTAAATTTTATAAATTGAGTGTAATTTAAATGTATATTTTTGATTGATGAAAAATCCCAGAGGACACTTCCCAGGCCAAAGCCTCTCTTATTTTGGTTCTATTTTAGAAACAATACTTATGGATCTATTTTCTTCCCCTCCATTATCAGAGCTAATAAATACATTTCCAAACTAAACTTTGATTGAAATTTTGCTCACTGGAATTTTTGCTCCAATGCCCAAATCAACAATTCAAGCTGCCCTCCTCTGTAAGAGGCACTTACTAACTTACATTTTAGAAAACTACCAAGCAGACCTAACTTGCTTTTGGCATTTTCAGCATCCTGAAGCAGCAAGAACCACTTGGAATAAGCAACAGCAATTAGAGACGATGAGATCTCCTGTCATATCCACACATTAATCTGGGAACAGAATTTAGCTCAAGATTTATTCAGCTCTGCAGTTTGCAGCTGCAGCCACGGACACAATTTCAGAATGTGATTCCTCCCTTCACAGTGTTACAGACACTGGGAAGCCCCAAATGATGCCTTTGATCACCAGAGATATCAAAGACATTCCCAAGATAATAGAAGGTGATTTTGTGTTATTTCTGCCCAGTCAAGCACAGCAGTGATATATCCCATTCCAATCTGTTTCCTAGTTTCACCCAGTCAAAGCTTCTTCCACACTTTTTTTAAGGATTTCTGCAGCAGTTCTTCATTTGCAGTGTTATTTGCTCACTGCACAACATCCTGCATGGCTATTAAGTAGCTATTAGGGTTGTGTACTTTACTTTGGCATTTATGTTGCACATAAAAAGATTAAAGGACCATCAACCACTCTCTTTTCATTTAATTATTTCTACTCCACTGACTGTATTTCCAGTACATTATGCCAAGTGATGGAATCTTTCTACATTTAAAAACATATTTATTCCTAGTGGACAAGAGTATAACAAATAACACACAGCTGTTTATTTTAGACCACTACAATACAGATTTGCTCCGAGTGCTTCCAAGGACACAACAGTTTTCTCTGATTATCTCTTGCATGATTTATCACATACATACAATCTCCACCAGTGTAAAACCCACAGAAGTCATCCACTCATGCCTTCACACACAGAAGCTGTTGGAAACAACTGCAGCAGCAAAGTTCACGTGAATTTTCACTTTTACACCATCCCCCTTGTATAAGACATTTATTCATTTCTCTCAGACATCAGCCTCATCCTCAGTGACCTCCTTGGCAATATTTGTATTTTTGCCACATTTTCTCCCCACATTCTACATCTAGCCAAACATGTGGAAGGACAAGCCACAGTCACTGTCAAAAATTCCTGAATGTTATCAAAATCTCCCTTCAACCTGCTCATACCTGAGCCCCCTGTGTGTCCACCAACACTGTTAGAGCAGCTTAAGCAGGTTATCAGAGCTATTTGCCTCTGACACCCACACCTTCTGTGTTTCAGGAAAACAAGCAACTCCCTTGGCTTTATTTTAAAGTATCTCTGAGTACACTCCCTTCACACAAGGGGGAATGACTGAAGGCTCCTTGAAAGAGGCTGGGAGTGAGGCAAACACACAGGGGGATGAAGGCAACAGGAGTTATATTTAACAGATTTAGAACTCACACTGTTCTACACCACTAAAGCTCTGGCTTATTTTATTTTAAATGAATGTATTTTTGTGCTATTACTTTTCAAGTAGTTTGCATACTGCTGGGGTAACAAATCTGTCATGTAGGTAAGGTAAAAAAACAGCATCTGTTCCCTGCCATGGCAACCAAGAGGACTGAATCAAAGAAAGGTCCCTCATGGTGCTGACAGTGATGAAACAGTTTGGGTGATGGGTCCTACAGCATCATGGATACAAATCCATGGCAGACCACCTTTGCCACGGGGTGAAAGGGAAACAGGCAGCTGACACCATTCCCAAAGGATTCAACTTCTTTGCAAAGAGTGCAAGAGGAGATTTTTAACAGCACAGGCCATTTATTGAGTGAGAACAGTGATTCCTGTTCTAAGGATCATCCTATAAGAAATCCAGATGAAAACACTGGGTAATCTGTGAGTGACAGATCCTCCTTGTTGTGTGAGAAAAAAAAAAAAAAGAAAAATAAACCGAAATGAGCTCTAGACACACAGACAAGCATTTGGGAGAAGAAGTCTGCAAGAAGAACTTTTCTCAAATATGCTTAGAGGGTTATTATCACAATTTTACAGAACAGCTCCAGGTAGGAAAAAGAAAGTGTCAATAGCCTGGAGGATTCTAAATAAAAGATACAAGCCATACTGACTTTGGGTGACATGGAAATGTTTAATAAACACTTTATTGCATTCAAATCCCACTCTCTGATAGTCACACAGTTTCTTCTTTGGTTTAAGAGGACTGCCACCTACTGAGTTACCCTCACCTTCAGCTGGTTTTAAGAAAGAGATCAACATTACCTTCAAATCAAAAGAATTTGGACAGCAGCTTTTATATATTTCTATATAAAAATATAATAAAGGTATCTTAATTTGTAAGGATTAGAGTGCTGGACGTATTCTTCTTTGCTGCAGAAGTTGTTTTGGTATTGACCTGGAAATCCTTGCAGGTAACTGCTGACTGGTTGCTTTCAGTTTTAAATGCTTTCAAGTTGTGATTTAATCTGGAATATTTCCTAGTGATTGACTATTGTCTGTAAGGAATGTGGAAAAAACCCTACAAATGACAGATTCCTAGATCTGCAATCATACTTAATCTAAAAATTTCCACAGATATTACCTGGAAAAGTATTCCAAAGCGTTTACACATAATTATTAGAATTCAAGATCACTGCTGAGAAAGTACAAAAAAATACAGAAAAATGCTTCCTTTCCCCTTGCTGCCTTGGCATGTCCTTTCTTAAGTTTTTATATCCAGGCAGAAATAAGAGTGAACTGAAAGGAGGCTACAAATGAAACGTTAGAGATGATTTTCCCCTAAATTCGGTACCCAAAGATGCCATCTAGTGACCACATACTGAATGGATGCAGGGACTGCTCCCGAAAATGCAGCTCAGAGCACACGTTACACATCAGCTGTGAGGGGCATCTCCACCACTCTGAGCGTGAGTCTGAGAAGCAGAAGGGTTAAGTCCTTAGCCAGGCTGGTTTTATTCAAGGACATCCCTTGGCACATCTGTCACTCCCTCCATGCTCCAGTCAGTCCATCCGGAACGGGGCTTCTGTCCCAGGGAACATTTCTGGCAGACTCGTGTCCATGTGAATCCACAAACAGCAGAACACTGAGGCATTCACTAGGGCTTGTCTGCTCTTGCTGCCCACACATATTAATATTGACTTCACTTGGAAAAAAGTAATTTTTGGATGGCAGCCGACAGGATCAGAACACTGGCTCTGGTAGCACTCAGAACACAGGCTGGGAGAGAAGGATGCTAATCCCAGATTCTGGTGAGCCAGAAATGTGGGATCAAGTCAAAGAAAAAACCTCACTGAGAGGTTTTTTTCTCTGACTGGAGAAAGTTTCCAGCCAAGAGAAACTCCTTCAAAGGCCTTCCACCCTTGGCTGTTAGGAAATGTAAGGAAAAGATTTTGCACAGTATCAGGGGCACACTGGTGACCTTATCCTGAATTTAAACGAGGGCCACTGAAGAGCTGTACACACATACAGCATCCAGAAGTCAAATCAGAGAGTGAAATTCAAGTTTGGATTGTACCTTTTTAAAATTCTGCTACTGTAGGGAAGGGTAATTGATTTTTCTGTAAGGAAAAAGGTGCAATCAGCACGTTCAGGATGTAGGAAGGCTTCTGAATATTGATATCCCAGATAAAGATATCAGAACAGTCCGATTTATTGAGCTCCCAAACAGATGCTTCAGATATTAGGATACTAATGAATTGATTTGTGCAATACAGTATATTAACTTCAAGAAACCCTAACTTAAATACTGTCATCAAACCATTAGATAGCTCATCAAATGCATATAATAACAATTCAGAATATGTTCTTGCTTTTGAGATGCTGAAAAACATTAAGCACCAGGTCATACATTATGAATATTTGGAAGATGGTCTATAGGGTATCTTTTACTTTTTTTTTACTTTAGAATAGCTCAGCAATAAAATCAGCGGGAAAACCAACAAGGAAGAGAAAAATCAATACAAATCATTGCTGTTTTCATATTCACATGAAAGTCTGATCATGTAAGCAAAATGAGTATTGCAAAATCAGGTAAAACCTGATTTAGAGCATCAAAAATGAATGCTTGAAATATACACATCATGTACACACGTCACAGGAGGGGAAAACACAATGTTATATAGTGCAGGTTTGAGAAAAAGCATTTAAAATGTATCTTTGCAAGACAAAGACTTTCCTCAAAAAAAAATTAAAAAAAAAAAAGAACAAACTACTTTAAAAAGAGTATACTTTTAAAATTAAAGCTGTAAAAGTATCTTTTATCAGCAATGATGCAATTTTTAAGTGTCCTAATGCTTCGTATGAGCCACATTTCAGGAAAGATGTAGTTTAGCTCCAGAAAAACAACCGGTTTCCAGGAATTCATTGGCTTCTTACATTTATGAATATCAATAATGTTAATCATAACTCTTCATATGTGTTTGGGAAAACACTAAAGCCACTTTTATGTGTTTTAGGGATGAGGTGAAATGGGTTTCTTATTTTCATGCTCTTTCAAGTGACATATTGTCCTAGGGTAACTTTATGATGCAGGACACATATTTGCAACCTTTACCTTAAAGTTTGACTCTAAGAGACTACATGGGCAAATTTAATTTAATCTAAAGGTATGAAGTTAGAATGGATTAAAAAAAATAAATCAGAATGACAGGGATTGTGGCAATTTAAATTCACACCTGCAGTTCAAACTACTTTTCAATCCACTCACAACCTTTTAGTGGTGCAATACTCTTGGTTATCCCAGTCTGTGTCTGCCAAACCTGAGTGGATGGTAGGGCTGGGTGTGGGCATGCCAGACTGGGAATTAAATAATATTCAGGCAATAATCACTGGAAGCTGACTGATTTCCATTCAAAACTATCTGTTGTCGTGGTTAGTGTGGTTTCTTTGTGCTTTGAAATGAGAGCTGAAAGTCAAACCATAAATCTGCCACTTAGTGACAGGTTGTATCCTCCAGAGCCTGGCCTACAAAAGGTTTTTTTAGAGTTAAGCTGCAAGTTCTGGTTTAAAACCCAGAACAACCACTGTTCTCCCAAATGCTTCCCAGAACAAGATTCTAGCAATCAGGGATAAGTGGTATTTTCAGCCTACCCATTTCAGTGCCCAAGTAATCTGTTTGAGCTATCTGAAACAGGAGGATTATTAAGGGAAAATCCTTGTCAGGGTGAATCCTGTTAGAAAGCCCAGATTCTGTTCCCTGTGTGCATGACAGTACCTGTGATCCTGCTGCCAACTATTTTCCTCCTATTCTACCAACATCTTGGAATATTGGATGCTTTTTCAAGCTCATCCCTCATAAATAACACAACTTGAAACTTATCCCTGTTTATAGTTGTACTGGAAAACACTGGGAGAATCCCAAAATTACATGTGCTTAATGACATATGAAACACTTCATCAATATTGTCTTCTTATAGTACAACCAAAGAAAGTGGATAGTGTTTTTCAAGGAAAATTCTTAATATCTTTTGATTCTGAGTAGATCTGATGGTAGATTCTACCTGCTGTCTTATTTGTCACCCAGGTCAATCCAGAAGAAGGATAATCAACTATTTACTACACTTTTAAAAAATTCAGTAATACATCTTAAATCGGATCAAAAGAGCCTTGCAAGAACTTTCTGAAGTGCTTGGCTGATTAACTGAAGTATTTCCACTTAACTTTTAAATGTGATGAGTTGCAGCATCCTCCAAAGTAAGGTCAGGATTTAAAAAAATTCTAAAGGTTCACTTTTGAACAAGAATATTTATGATGCATTTCAGTCTTCCAGCTCTATCAACAGAGTGAAACCTTACTGAACCTCCAAATCCAGGAACTATGGTGTAGCTCATTATAGTTCAACTTCAGTATTTTTTATTTTCAGAACTGAACGCTAAAACATCTATTAAAATGAATACTTAAAAACATCTTGGTAGAGGTGAAGCTTCTCATTAAATAATCAGTATCACCTGCATTTATTAGACAGCTAATAGGACATATGCTAATAAGCTCAACACCTGTTTAATGAGGAAAAGTTCAGTAATATTTAACAGTTCTCTTCCCAGACACAGCATGATTAAATACAAGTTTGGGTTCAAGGTTATTTGGACTTTAGACACAGCAGTCACTATTTTACGAACAATGTACAGAGTTTTACAAACAAACTAACCTAAACATATATATATATTTCCCAGGTTAGTGGTAGCATTAAAAGCACGTTTAAAAACCCACATGGAGAGAAGCTGGAGCTAGTGGCACACCAAAATTCACAGCTCTAGCAGCACTTGCAGCCACAGCAGCCACTCTGCTCCCAGGTGTGTGCTCTTCCCTGCTTCTCAGTCTCACAAACACCTCCCACCCCGAGCCACTCAGGGGCACAGAGCCCTGGTGGCGAGGTCTGGGGCTGTGTGTGTGTGCTGGGAAGTTTCTGTCCTGCCCAGCCCTCCTGCAATCTGCTCTGGGGGAGTGGGGACCTGAGGACATCCACTCCTAAGAATAGCATCCCTCTGCTGCAGCAGGGAGGAAAGGCTGCTCCAGGCTGTTCAGCAGCAATGGCACCATCCCACTGCTGGGCTGCTCAGGAAACACAAAAATGGGGTTATCCACCAGGGCAGTGATGCATCACCCCTCTGACAACCATTTCCACCTCCCTGTTTTCCTACAGACTCTGCCCTTGCCCCCAGTAAACAACACATTTGCAGGAAAATAATAATTTTCTTTTTTAATCTGTCCACCTGCCTCCCAGAATACAGGTAATACCCCACCAGCTCACCCTGAAAACAGTAATTCATTTATAATCAAAACATAAAAACAAATGAGGAAGAGTAATATAAGGAGTTCAAGCATCCATTTGAAAACAAACTACACCCTTAAGATATGTTTTCTAAAAATGAAACAAGAATCTTTAATTTGCCTTTCTCTGGGGCAAGCTCTTAGCAAAAATCTGTACATTAGAAACATCCTTTGGTTTTTAAAATAAACCAATTCTGGCATTATTTCTTCTGACAGTCGTTTGTTTGCTGCATGTAGTTGTGTCTTATCCTCAGATGATAAAATCTTATCATGAAAACTTGGGGATTTTGGGAAAGTGTCTTGGATTTTCCTATCTGTATTTACATTTTTCTATCAAACATTGGCCTAGGGCCTCAAAGTCTCCTATGAGATCAACCCAAAGGAGAGGCTTGATCCTGGCAAAATGAAAGAAAAGTACAATCTATAAGGGTTTACAGTCAGGAATGTAACTATTTTCCTTATTTTTAAAGTCTTGACTAACAAATGTTAAATTAACATTTAAAAAATAGCTTTATAACTTACCTGACAGACAAAATATGAGACAAAGACATGTTGTATTTCATTTCCTATAATACTAATGTGTTGTACAGAGTATCCAATATAATTACTTTTATTATTTTCAGGAGAGCAGACAAAATATAGAACTATTTTCAATGTCTCTCTAGATAGCACTAAACTAATTCTTGATGTGTGCAAAACATAACTGCAGGCATGGAGTAAAGATTGTTGTATAATTAGAGTTGAATTAGAGTTGAACCCTTGGCTACAAAAAAAAAAGCCCAAAACAATACATTGAAGTGCTTTTTGCTTGTAAATCATCCACAAAATCAGCTTGACTTTCACAGCCACATTTTATATTTGTGAATTGTGGACTGACTGGAGGGTTGAGAAAGTTGATGGACATCTTCCATTTCAGTTCAGGAAGCAAAGCCCAAGTTTTGAACTCAGCTGCAAACACAAACGCACTTTTGTGTGTAAATAACATAACCAAGTTACACTACCATTTAAATTCAATCCATTTTGTGAGTTCACAATTGGGAACATTGACTCAGGTCTGTCTGTTTTACCTGAAGACCAATAATCTATTTCTGGCCCCAGAGTGTCCCTTTAGTACTGATCTGTAATAAAATGAGCTGAGCTCTCTAGCAAGGGAGGGAAGCACAAAGCAGTGCCATGATTTCAGAACAGAATATGGTTTATCTGACAGCTGCTCTGTTCAGGCATCACTTTCCTGATCACCTCCAGAACTGCCATTACTTTAAGCAGCTGCTCCATCATCTTCCTTAAATTATGAAGAATTTTATCTCAACTGGGGAGTGTGTCAAAGAGTTTCCAGCCTCTGTTGTCAAGCTTTTTATCTGAGCCATTAAAAATCAGAAGGGAAAAAAAAACCCCAATGTGTCATTTAGTAGGGCAGGAAAAGATGAGTTATCAACACTTCTGGAATATGCACAGATCTAAGGTTTGCCTTGCCTTGCTTTTTTTTTTTTTTCAAAGTTGCTTTTAAAAGTGTTAGGTCATGCTAAATGTAATGAGTTAGATGAATTACAGCATTTTATTTAATCCTGATAGATAGCCAGAATTATTTCAACAGAAGTCATATTTACACAGGTGCATCAGAGAATCCTAGTTAAACGGAATTTCAGGGGGAAAAAATGGATGTGAAATCAAAGTAAAAGCTATTGCTACTGTTATTTAAGATACTTAGAAAAAGCAAAAAGATCAACTATAGTTGATCATAGGTTCATAAGATATTACAAAGTATCAGTAATTAAAAAAAAAAAGGAAAATAATTAGTATAGAGATATTAGCATTAAAATATTTATTCTTTATGAAATTTGAAAAGCTCCAGAATTCCAGGAGGTGAAAGTTACAGATTTTTATCTACTAACAGTCATTAAGATCTGCCAGGTTTTAAAATTCGAGTAGCTCAAAACAGATTTTCATGGGTTGATGTGAGTAGTTTCCACAAGAACAAATGGGAATCAAAAAATTAGGTATTATTCCTAGGTTTTTAGAATGTTTCAGAACAGTGCTGCTCAAATTCTGCCACAAGCTGAAGTATTCTCTCTTAAACCAATAACTGGGTTTAAATTCCCCAGGAGGCTCCATCACTTCATAAATCATTCACTTCATAGCTTTAACGTTTTGGTGCTTCTACAGTAATTTGTAATATTAGACATGTCTGATGTCTCTATCTGCTCTCAGACTTGAAAATATTCCATGGGCTGTGATTTTGAACAGAAAATGGGAATGCATCACTGGAAGTAAAAGGAATAAACCATGGTGGTAAAGCCTTTCTTGAGACACCCCTCAGAGTCTGCACCTCTTTGATCCTCTATGGTGTGACAGATGATTTCTTGAGGAAAAAAAATGCAGAAAGAACCAGAAGAGGAAAAATTCCCCACCTGCATGTCTGATTTCACACAGCAGCAATACCAGATGCATTGGAAATCTTGAGTTTCCTACCACGTAACTCTCATTTTATATTGCCATGCAATTTATTTTTAGCCTATTTCAATGCTTTGGAGAGTTGTGCTGCTCCTTTCTAGCTGATTAGAGTTATTCCTAAGTGGCTCTTAGCAAGCATGGAAATGGGAGTGAAAGGGATGAAGTACATGTCAGCTGAGCAGCCCAGACAGTAAAATATTATGAATTAAAAATTACTTATTCAGAGATAAGCATGCAGACAGGCTTACATTCTCTACAAGCTCTAGACTTAGACTTGCTTTTTTTTTTTTTATTTTAATCTGAATTTTTTTTTTTTTACGTTTTTGCTCTATGCTGCCCTCAAAACCTGGACAAATGATGAAATTATTATCCTTTAGTCTACAGAATCCTTTATTCTACTCGTCCTTCAAACTAGACCTGTATCATTATTTGAGAAATGGGTTGGTAGATTCAGTCTTCCCAAGGATTTCTAACAAATACTCCTGTTAGAGTAAGAAATCTCTATTGCACCTTGCTCAAGAAGATCAAGACTGAAAGAAGGAAAGGCCTTTTGAGGCACCTTTGGCCACAGAGGATGCCCTGCTGGTTGTGTGGGAAGCAGATGTCTCCCTCCCATAGCCAGCCTGCAGATAAAAACAGCTCTCCAGTTACCCCTGCCTCCCAATTCCCATTATTATTGAGTGATGATTCATTTCAGAGCCTTTTCCCAAACTGCTGTTTATCATTACTGGGAACACAAATGTCTCACTCAGCAAAGCTAAAGTGCAGAAACTTGCTGAGGTTCATTCTCTGAATTTCCATTACTTGAGACAAAAAAGTGGGGTTGATTTACATCCTCAGCTACAGAAAGTTGTCAGAATTAGTTGATTATTACTGCACCAAGCTCCTGTGTCAGCTGGGCTTTGTGGACTGGCTTGCCAGCACCTCACCTCTAGTTCTTTGCATTGATTTTTTTTTTCCCCTAGTATAGTCTTCCCACTGATTGATGGAGGAGAATGCAGTTTAAGTAAAAATATGGTATATGGCATAATCCTGGTCTTTCTAAAGCATAACTCAGACACAGAATATCTTTGTGGATGATCGCTGTGTTGAGTGTTGCCATCTATTCCCATTTTTTTAAAGACAGATTTGTCCATGGGAAACATTATGTGGCAGGAAATCACTCCTCAAAAGATGAAATCGTTCAGAATCCTATGAGCCAGATGGTTGGTTGTACAAAACCCAGAAGCAAGGCAGGAAAGAATATTTCAGAGGTCAGAGCTTTGGACAACATCCTTCAAGGCAGGGGGACAGACTGAACCGTGTCTGACCTGTCAGCTTGGGCTCTGGGTACCAGGGTTACAATGAGGTCCCACGTTCAGGAGCCTGACTGGGATGACAAAGATATCATATAATGGAGGTGTAATAGTCATCCCTCTAGTTTTCAACCCATTTGAAATGGCTGCCTTTGTATCTGCACCACAGCACACTTTTTCAACTACATGTGAGGCAATTTTGCCTTTTAAATTTGATTCTAATTTGGGTTTATAGTCTCTTGGCCATATTGAGTCCAGCCCGTGCTGTCAAGTCAGAACACATTTCCCAGCTCCCAGAACTTCTTAGCTCCTTACACTGCTGCCATGACAATGTTTGTGATTAACTTTCCCAACAAAAATCTTTCCCTCATATATATAAATTTCTTTTACACTTCCTCCATTTAGTCCTTCCAGCTGCAGCAATGTTTTGTCCTTAACTGCTGCTGCTCATGCCAAAGAGTTTAAGTTGCACAATAATTCTGTCACAGATACACAGGTACCTTCTACTCAAGGTGAAACCTTGTGGAAGGAGAATTTATCAAAATTTATTATCAAAACCCTTGAGGTGCTCATTTGGAGAGATAACATCTCTTCTGTCTCATCAAAACCCACTTCCTTCTGGTGGTTTCCAAAGTTATTTGTGCATAGAATTTTTCAGAGTTCTAATAATCACCACAGTATTTCTATTTATTCTTCAGTTGCCTGTATAGATAAAAATTAGCCAGAACTGATCTTAACAAATCAGGAATAATTTGTTAAAAAGGATTTTGATAATCTGGGTTGTTTACAAAAGGTGGATCATTTAGGCTGGATGAAAAGGGTTTTTTTTTCTGTTTTTTTTTCCCTTTCACTGTTGTGTTTAACACAGAATTAAAGAATTTATTATATGGGATAAGGCACCAGTTTTACATATGGAGATTTATTATGTTCAGACAGCAAATTTGGGAAACTAAGACTCCTGTCCTTCTGGAAGGCCAGTACAGATGTCAGCTCCTCAATCCACAGTAAAGCATCTTTCCTTTTAGCAGGAAGGCAAATCCATTTTCTAGCAGCCAGGCTGGCTCAATTGCCTGGGAAGGTGTTGTGCTAATTATAAAAAGAGATGGTGAAAATGAGGAACAAATCTGGTTTTACTGAATGCACAGGACATTAAAAGCTAAGAATGTGGAAAACAGAAAATTCTGTGCTTCAGAAACAGCAAAAGGATGCGTTTCATTAACACATCTTGGACTTGTTTGGTAACTTCTGGGATTGAGAGGGAATGCTGGATAAGGATTGCTGCAGTTTCTGCTTTTAACACCTGTGTACAGTTACAGAGCTAAACAGGAAATTGCAAGGGAACTCTGCTATTCCTGCATGATCTGTCACTACGTTTTCAAGTTGCTGGAAACTCAGGAATAAGGGACACCAAACCAAAGCACAGGCCCTGTGCTCAGGAAAGGACTGGACGTGGCACTCAGTCTGGCTGACAGGGTGGTCTTGGTGATCCCTGAGGTCTTTCCTGATCCAAATATTCCGTGCCTCTGTGCCACTCTGAACAGGAAATGCCAGTCTGGAGGCCTGGCAGAGTCTGCTGTGACACTGGAGGTCAGCACGGGCACAGCTCCACTGGGAATGTGCCCTGAGTGCTGCCTCCCCTCCCTGTGTGCCACAGCCCCCAGGACTGGCACAGCTCAGGCTGCACACATCAGATCTTTTCCTGGAAAAACGAGCTCTTGAGAACTGCTAATGGTCACTGCAGCCACGTGCCCACATCAGATCTAGCCTGAAATAAACTCACAGCACTCCTACAGCTACTAATAAGGTGTATCCCAAAGCCACAGGATAGAAAAAGGCACAAAGGAGGTTATGGAATGAAAAGTCATCCTAAGACAATATTAAAAATGAGGCTGGAACTCAAGGAATGGTGCACTGAGGAGGCCAAGAGTTGAAAGAGAGCAAGAATCACTCAGACATGCTGAGTCTGCCTTCATTTCAGTATCATTCGGAAAATCTACAAGCTCTCCAGGCACTTTAGGGAGGGAGGAATAATAAATGATAAAGTTGGAGTGTAGGTAAAGATAGCTTCCAGCCTGAAAAGGAATACATCACCTCAGTTATGGGCAGTCAGACAGCTCTGAATTCTGAAAGATGTGGAGCATAAAATCACAAGTGTAATAGAAAGCATTTTTGTAGTAAGTCCCTCAAGTTCAAGTAATACCTTATGATGGAAGAAGAGCAAACAGAAACATCTAAATTTAAGCAGGAGAAACTTTTTTCCAACTTACTCAGAACATTTTAGAAAAAAAAAAGATATTTTAACATATTTTGTAATATAAAGACATTTCAGAATGGAATTGTCTCATTACTGAATAGCACAATAAAACTGTCAGTGCAGAAAGAGTAAATATGTGACATTTGTATTCTGTGTTTGAACAGGTAAAATGCAAGATGATGTGTCAACCTTATCTGAGGGAATGCTTTCAGAATAATCCTGGAGAATGTTAAAAACTGGCTACAAAGGCTGCACTCTTAAAAATGAGGAAGCACAAAGATTTTGTTTGTAAGAATTTTTCAAAAGCAGGCAAAAGAATTTAGCAGACCATTATAATGATTTTCTTTTTTGTTGTTCTGTTTCCATTGGATCTCAAAATGGCAGGGGAACTTCTTCAGACTGGAAAAGCAGCAGGTCCTGTGCTGGTGCTATTAAAGGGCAAATGAGAAAACCTGGATAATTAGAAGCCCATAGGTCTGGCATCAACCCTAGCAAAATAATGGAGCAATTCCTACAAGTCTCAATTAATGAAGGATTAAAGAAGGGATGTAGAATTAATGCCAGTCAATAGTACTTTTTTTTTGAAAACAGAACCTGCTAAGCTGCATGAGATCTTTGAAGAGAGCACAGGAACCAGGTGCTGTTCTATCCTGCCCACTTCCAAAGAACAGCTGGGATGGCAATAAAGTTCCCTAAAAATTGAACTTTCCTTAGAAGGGAGATTATACATCAGCCTGACATGAAACACCTGCCCAGCAGTTTTACTGGGCCTGCAGTGTTTAATTGGAGTTTGTTTTTTCCAAGAACTATTCCTCTTTCCTTCACTCACCGTGTGCAAATGACAAGTCTCTATTAAACACAATTGTTCAAACTTAATAGCAAAGGGAAGCTGCTGGAAGAAATGTTCCTAAATCTTGTTGAGGGGAAAGAACTGTTGCTGTGATGCTGGTGTGGAAAAGGCTGAGTCTGAGCTTCATTTCCTTCACATTGAAATGATCTACTTTCTAAATCATTATCATAAGAAGTTCTGCTGCTTTGCAAAGACCACGATGCAAATTCTTGCAAGTGGTACAAGTTTGTGATGTTTCTCAGCTGATGTTCTTTCAGCAATCCCAGCAGACCTAATTTAATTTCTAATCATTTCACCATGCCTAACACATTTTTCTAAATTACTTCTGCATTTGTACTCAGAGGGAATACTGGCTGATTTTTGCTTATAAAGCTTTCCCCTTTCATTCCCATTGTTTCCTATGCAGAAGGAATGCACAGAGCAATTCTGTGATCAGCTGCTTTCACTCCATGCCATATTTCAATAATAATATGGCACATACTGTGCATTCCATATATTTCATTTCCCTCCCAGCTCCAACTTCTATCACATTACTCACAGAAGCACTGAACCTCATTGTGGATGTGGGACATTTTTTGAGACAGACCAGCAAAATACAGGAGGGCACAAGTTCACTGCCAGAGAAAATATGTCCCTTTTGTTCCTATTTAATTACATTTTCATCCTTTTTAGAGTAGAAGAATGGCATATTTAAAGCCTTAAGCTATGCTAACATTATTATTATTCCCACTGTACCATAAGCAAATAGGAAAACAATCAGAAAGAAGGCAATAGTTATAAATCACAGTAAATGTCTGGTGCTTTGCCAGACACATGGCATAAGTCTTCATAATTTCATGTCAGAAAATTTGTAACATGTTTCTGTTTATATTCTTTTCTTGCTTCCAGGTTTCATAATCCTTTTGTTCCTCTTGTGACAAGTATTTTCTTAATTTTTCTGTTCCTTTGAAATTCTGTTCCAAAGAAATTCTTGCTCAAAAAACAATCATCATCTATTAAGACAATTCTGTCACATACTGAATTTACCTCCTGAAGTACAAACAGGTTTGGTTACTCTCTCTTCAAAATCACGAAAAAGATGCAAAACTTCTTTCTTATCTTAGAACTTCACTTCATGCCCTCAGAATTCTTTTCAGATTTGGAGACAAATGAACAGCTCAAATTTAATGCAGGGTTACCATTCCTACACTGGGCAATTCCAGCCTCAATCTTCCTCTTGTTTAATACAACTCCATCTCTAAATTCTGACTTTTCTTGAGCCCTTAGAAGAGCTACAACGCTTCTGCCTCTACTCTCAGAGCCTGGATCCATTCTCTCTAGATCAGGTTTTGCCTCCTCCTCTTTTCCCATCTAAAAAGGGGAATAGAAAAGGAAGCACAACCTCTCCACACAGAAAAAAATAAAGTATACCTTGCAGTTTACAATGACATGCATAAAAGAAAAACCTCTGTAAATGAATGATACAATGCATAAATTTTAGTGTATCATCTGTGCAATGCCAGAAGTTCTTAATCAATACTACAGAGATCTAAAAACACATCAATAGCTGCTTTCAAACTGCATACACTCCTGGAGAACATTAATTATATTCTCAGAGCTTATTTATAATGAGCTTTTAATTAGAGAGGATGTCCTCACATCTCAATTCTTAAAAGCAGAGAAATGATGAGATGGTAAGTAATTCTTAAAATAACCTGCTTTAATGTAGATTTAGTTTTCTTTTATTATACCAGGACTATAAAGACTTCTTGCTTAAAGTCACCTGTGGCAATACACGTGTCTGATAAAGGAGGATTCCATTTCCTTTGTCATCAGTAAGGATGGGTATGGGATGTCCCACTAAAGGATGCCTCCTCTAGCATTCAGGAAAAAGTCAACAGGGCTGTGAACAAGAGCTAAATGCATTGTATGACTCCCTCAAATTAGAAGATGACTGGCCAGTTTTTCTTCCCTTATTTAATTGTCTCATTAGACATTCTCCCACACTTTAGAAAATAAAAAACAACATAATCCTATACAAAGTGTCTGCATACAGCTCTGTGTAAAAGCTTTGGTACTTCCCAGCACAGTTCCTCAGGAGAAAGTCTGTTTGCTTGGATAGCAAAATCCAATCAATAAACCCACTTGTATTTTTAAATTCAGCAGCTCAGCTTTATCCAATTCTCCCATTTCTAGCAGCGCACAAAGGCCCTGATGTCTCTATTGGGACAGACACGTGGCATTTGTCACATTAGGGTTCAACAGGAGCTTGATGTGATTACCTGGTTTGCTTTCATTTGGTTTGCACTGAACTTCTTCCACACACTCTGCAGGAAACCAGCCAATATGTCCCCGGGTGCTGCCTTCCCAGAATCCACCTTCTCCGATGCTCAGCACTAAACAGGGCAGACACAGGCAGTTACACTTTGCCTCCCCACACAAATCCACAGTTATTGCATTACACATTCAGTAATCACTGAAAACAAGCAAACATTGTGCAATAATTAATGCAGGTACCCCCAAAATGCACACAGAGTAACCTTTAAGCAGGAACCTCCCTACTCAGTCTTTGTAACCACTCCCCAATTTTTTTTACCACAAGTTTCCTTGGCCTTCACACAAATGTTTCCATTTTCAGTGTTCTCATTGCTCAATTAATGAAGGATAAACTCATGGTAATAGCACTACCAAAAAAAACCACTGTCTTGTCTGCTTAAACAGACTGCTGAGCCTATTGTAAAACTGCACCCACTGAAATGGATTTTAATAATACATATTTTGATATCTCCTGCTTTTCCTGCCTCCTAAGGAAACATATTTTTTGATTTAGTGGGTAGCTCCAGGGATTTGCAATGCAAGTTGAGTAATATGATTTAAGGGTTTGAATACACAGCAAATACTTGAACCTCCCATAGGCGAGATCCACAGTGGAGATGCTTTTTGAAACATTTCAGTGATTTTTTTCTCAATAGAAGAAAACAACAATATAGAGGAGAATTATTTGTCAATAGGAGAAAAGGCTTTTATCTGGCAGTTTTAATTATCTTGATATTAATTTTAGGACTCAGCAAGGATTGTGACAAAAGCCTTCAGAGCAACAATTTTATTAGTAATCATCTGAAGGTGAATTATGGTGATGGAAGGACCCTAAATACTTGCTATGGTGCTGAAATTAGTATTACAGAAGTTCCTACAAACCTCTGTATGTTTACCATATATTAGAAGACTGTAAATGTACTGTTAGAAAGATGATGTACATTAGTAATGAAACAAAGGTGATATATCAAGAAAACCAGGCTGATTGGGAATATGGATCAGACACACAGCAGAGGTGCTCAGAGCTTCTCAAAATCAGCCCAGCTCCACCTGCTGAGTGCCAGCTCAGCCTCGACTGCCCCTGCTGAAAATCAAGGCTAATTAGCTCAAAGCCATCTCTCAGCTAAGGGATTCCAGTGCCTGGGATTCTGCCTCTGCGGGGTATTTCAGTGCAGCAGGGACATAAAGGAGAGCTGCTTTGATGGTCTCCAATACCAGCATTTTTGGCACTGTTAAATCCTTGCCAGGCTTTAAAGCCCTGGTCCCTGCCTGGCTGCAATTGAACTCAGGATCAGGGCAGCTGCTGTGACTCAGGGGCCCTGAAGCTGAACTTGATTTGCACTAGTACAGAGTAGGGTGAAAATTATATCAGTCAGAGCCCAAAAGAAAGTAAAAAAAAAAAATTAAAAAATAAAATTCTTGGTAATGTGAAAGCAGTCTGGTTTGAGACACCAGGATCTGTAAAACTGCATTTGAAAGTAAACATTTACCAGGGTTTTTATTAATGCATCCCTAAGTTATTTGTGGTATCACTTATAGAGCATGGCCATGTATTAACAGAGACATTTGACAGCAAAATGTTTATAAATACATCATTTTTAAGCCTTTTAATGTAGTATATTCCAAGAGACAGATTCCATGAACTGCTCATTCACACACCACTGCAGTAAGAAGTACATATTAAGTCCCAGGAAACACCCATTAAGGAGAAATCCTACGCCTGGATGGGTCCCAAATGCACAATTTGTCAAGCACCTTTCTGACATATATGAGGAAACCTGTAACTCCTATAAACCTAGTGAGTTATGGGATACTGGGGAAGAGCACTGACCTTGGATGACCCCAACAGCTCTACACTGAAAATTGAGCTGAATAAAAAAAGTTAACATGTCTTTTTAAAAAAATATGAACATGGGGCATAATAAATGAAAAAATATGTTGCTGTGTTCTGGATGTTGTTGAAAATGTTTAAAGCCTGTGTGCATTAACTGACACACATTGTCCATCTGATAACTCAGTGTTACATAAAACATTCCCTGATCATCCATCCCATATAAATGGGAAATTCAGCAGCTTCCAATGCATTTTTAACAATGTAATCTCTGCTCATATAAGAATGCATTTCTTAGATATGAGATAAGGAACCACAAAAACTTAATAACCTATATGTGTATCTTAGAATTATTGTACAATCCTACTGTACATTGGATAACTTCAGTCATAAAAGAGAGTGTAGGACTCCAGCCAACAGCAATTTCCAAATGTGAGACAGTGAAAGAGTCCTATTGCCAGTAATTAGCTGATTTTTTTTTTTTTTTTATTTGAGGGGAGTTTTCAGCACTGAATCTCAGTCCTGATTTCACTCCACAAACTGGCAAGATGCTCAGAACAAAAACTACTTAGATATTGAGACAGACTTCCCTAATTTGGTGTTTTATTAATCTGTCAGATCTGCTGACACTCCAAATTGCACAGATATTTCCAGCCCTAGAAAGAGAGAGGCACTGTAAGGAGGAAGTTGGGTATTTCAAACCCATGGAGTGATTTCATATGTTTGTGGCAGTAGCAGCTGATGCAAATCAGCACTTTTGGGAAAAAAGAAATTTGCCTTGGAAGTCTGTCCGTGAGTGCAGGGTGAAAAGGGATTCCTCCAGAGCAGAACTGGAGCCACTTTAGCCCATTATTACATGAATTATTGAGTATCAGCCATTACTAATAGCCAGAGCAAAGGAAAAACATGTGTAGTCCTGCCTGAAGCCATAACATCCATGGAAAAGATGTGGAAGGGTGAAATGAGTGCTGCTGGAACACAGGCAGCCTTCAGCATTCTGGGAAAAACCTCATGCTGCGGGCCAAGAGAAGAAGGAAAAGCCTGCTGGAGCTGCAAGAGGCACAAAGATGGCACAAGAGGCAAATGAGGAGCAGCCCTGGCTTCAGCTGATGTGCAGAGACAGACAGATTGCTGGGGATATGGGGGACAACCTCATATTCCAGCACAGAAGTTGAGATCTAGATGGATCTGCATCCCACAAAACCTTGAAATGATCCTCATCCTCACGTGGTGCCATTAATAAGAAATTCTGCAGCAAGAGCCAAGGCCATAATAAACTATACATCTATAAAAACTGGCAACACTTTATTCACTCCAATGTGGAGAACTTAAAGGATAAATAGAAAAATGTAATTTACCTATTGTACCCATTAATGCTTTTTTTTAGAATGAGGCTTTAATTTCTATCTTGCCCAGTAGTGTTTAAGAGACTCACTGCAACATAACTTGTTACTAGCAAGAGATTTTCTAATCAATGTTTCCTTGTTTTTCCTGCTGAAGGACAAAACAATGGTAAATCAAAGGATCATTTCCCCAAAATTAATAATAAGGCTTTCTAATTTCCAGGGGTTTTCCCTTTTCTTTTGGTAAAATCAAAAGGTGTGGTTGCTATGGCAAGAGCAGGTCAGAGGCTCTTCACACACAACCTGAATTACAAAAAGAATCTGTTGTTGTAAGAGTGAAATAAAGGTTCTTGTAACATCAGGAATCCTGGGACATCTTTTCACAACAAAAGTGTTGTTTAAAAGAGGAGTTGTGTCCAATTATATGAACAAAACTGCAAAGCAAAATTGGATAAGCACCAAACAACTGGGCAACATGAAAACATGGCTAGGCAGGTGCCCATCAGGAGCTCGAATTTTAACGCCTTTAAAGCATAATACTTAAAATCAGCAAGATTCTGCCAGAAAATTATGTATATCAAATATTTCACAATATTATATGTTATAAAGTTAATAAAATAGAGCATAGAATGATTTATGCCTTGCAAATTTAAGTCTATTGGCAGTGTATAGATTGTAAGTGATATTAATATAGCATACTAATCTCAGATTAATTATTCAATATACCATAAAAATAATTTAAATCAAAAGAACGTAGAATTTGTATCCTCCCACATTACAGCTCCTTCCGTGCCCCAACAGGAAATAAAAGTATTTTTTCCCAACAAATTATGGCGACTACTATTTCTAAATTCCTTGTGATATCGAAATGCCCAGGAGTGAATTATTCCAGGCAGTCTTATTTGCAAAAATGTCAAGGAAATTTAAAGCCAGATTCACGCCAATGTCTTTACAGCTGTTACAGGATGTGCCTAAAATGTCTTTGTAATACCTAAATCAATTTTTAGTGCTTGGATAAACTGCATTTTTCTTTATTGGGAAAATAAATAATCATATGGATTGGGAATGAGAGACCATGTTCTGGGAAAAAAGAACATTTCTGCAACCAACAGAAAAAAAAGAAAAATCAACAGAATGACAGTAAAGTATAAAGTTGGAAATCTGTTGGAAAAAAAAATTAACAGCTGAACCATCCTGTGCTGATGGAAGAACTCTGGGTTTGTATCCTGAGGTAAAAATAGTCTAGATTGCCTTCTTTGAAATACAGGAGATTTTTTATTTCTAATTGATAGAAACCTAACGAAATAATTAATATTGTAATTGAGGCTTTTCCCTTGCTGAAATGTCTGTTGTCTGATGTAAATTTTCAGCATTATTTGTCTTTGGCAGGAGGGCTTCCAAATGACAGACAATCTCTGCAGGAATATTTACTGGAAGCTGTGGTGTCCCATCCCTGGATGTGTCCAAAGCCAGGGATTGGAACTGGATGACCCTTAAGGTCCCTCCCAACCCCTATGATTCCAAGATATTTTGATGAAAACAAACTTTACATACAACATAAATGAAGTCCAACATGAGTTACAACTTAATCTTGCTCTCTGTTAAAGACAGGGATTTTTCTGACTCTTTCTCTGCCCCTCCTGGCCCCTGACAGCAATCCCTCCCTCCTTCCCTGTGAGGGATGCTGAGCAGGATCTGGCTGTTCTGCCTTCTGGGCAGGCTGGTTCTGGCTCCCACAGACATCATCACAAGAGCCTGAGAGAAGCTGAGGGCATGAGGAGTGGGGAGGACCCCAGTGCCCCTCACCCTGCTGCCAGGCACAGCGAGCATCCCAGCACACACACGAGTGACTGCCCCAGCTGCCCCCAGGAGACATTCCTGGGCACTCCAACAGCCTGCAAGGGAAGCCTCCTGTGTCTGCAGTTAATGATTCTGGCTAATTGACCTGAGCAATCAGACTGGACTGTGGCCCCACAGACATTTCTTGTGGTAGAGAAGGAAATGCAGCAGTTCTTTCCCAGCTTGAGCTATGGGAGTCGATCAAATTAGGGAGATAAGGCAGAGATCCTGACTTAAAACTCTTCTTCACCTTTTCTCACCTCTGCTTTCTCAGGAAAGAAACAGTGCAAACAAGCACTTCAGGAAAAGAACCTCGGGGTGAGAAGATGACTGGGGCTACTAACAGAGCAGCCACTCTCTACGTCAAACCTACAAATACAATAAGCTGCACGTAATCCTCTCAATCTGAGGAAATATGGCTCAGTTGAAATAGAACTGAGTGAGCTGTGCTGTTCAACATTTGGCCCTCTCTGGGAGCTTTTTCCCCTTGCCATAAAGTTTCTGTGAAGATCACCTTTTCCCTGTTATTTACGTGTCTATTAAACAGTTTTAAGAAAGTGATGAAGAGATGAAAACAGAGTGAGAAATCAATCTGCACTGATTTGAGTTTTGGTCAGAAATCAAACACTGCAGAAATCCACCCTCTGATCCCGAGCTCTGTTGAGGCAGGTGCAGTCAGAGTCAAGTTTGCTCTTCTCCACAGTGATGCCCGAACTTGGGATCAGGGGAATTCAGAGAGAATTAATGGAGAAGGGGCCCCAAGCCAACCTAGGTGCAGAGCCTGCAGTGTTGTGTTGCACCACACTGGTGCACTCACAGCTCCTCTCCGACTCTTGGTGCTCCCTGTCCCCTGAATATCCCAGGCCAGTTGCTGACTACTCAAGAAAGGATGTGTTAAAGTAGCCAAGCACAATGACAGCAAGGATTTGTGGATGCTTTTACATCCTGATCCCTTCCCATGGCCTCTTACAGCAAAGGGAACTCTCCAGCTGGAGCAGGAGCAAGTCCAAGTCTTTGTTACATTTTGATAGCACCACTGTACCCTGCTCTTCATGCACAAGCAGCTTGAAGGAATGACTTAGGATAGGACCTGTGATGAGCCATAATTTATCATGTTAAGAACTGAAATCAAACCATTCAAGCCAGGAGAAAGGACGCAAAACAGACCAGTGAACCTGGGTAAGATTAATATTCCATTTCACATTCATTTCATCCTTCATGTGAAAGAGCAGCTGAACAATACCTTGCAAACCTCTTAGGTTCCATTTTGCTGTCACACTTATCCACACAAGGTACAAAATGCTCTTGAAGAAACAGAACAGCCTTTCTGAGGCTCTTCCCTTCCCAGTATTTTGTTTACTAATCTAACAAGTGCAAAAGCCCGGGAGACCAACTTTCCTCCTGCCCACAGGCACTGTCTGTTGGCAATATCTTTGAGCACAGCAGGGGTTTAATAATCTTTCTTTTTCAAAATGACTTACAAGTGGATTTCACAAGAAATGAAAATGTTAGTGATATATTTGGATTGCCCTGCTGGCTGAGATCACGCTGAAATAAAAGCAGAGTCACAAGGGTCAATATTTCTGATGCACAGAACTACTGACTTCCTGCCCAGAGCAGATGCTTGAGCTGCTGCTACTGAGTTACTCCTGCTCCTCTGACCCCGAGGAATGGAGCTGAGAGCTGCATTTGGGTTTGCCACAACCCTTCTGTGATGGGCACACTGTGCCTGCACCGGAGGCATCTCGGAGGGCTCATGGAAAAGTCTGGAGCATATTTGAGATACTGAAATAACTCCTTGTTTTTCCAGACACTGGGCACTAGAAAAGGCTGAGAGAGTTGGGGGGTGGGGCTGGATCTGGGGAGCAGAAGGATCTGAGGAGACCATGAAAAACAAAGCTGTGAGCAGGGTGAGACTTCAAAAGCTCTCAAAGTATTTGAATCAGGAGAGTTTTTTCTTTCTAGGTCAGTGAAGGATAGTTCATGTGCATTTTATGTATGTTTTAATAGAACCCACATTCTGAAAACAATTCTGATTGTTTAGTTTTCAAGTGACCAGAGCCTGTCTGCACCTGGAACTCAGACCTGTTACCTTCCCAAAAACCTTCTCTATTGCTTTATCTTCATGGCCAAGGAAACTGCTAATTTGCTCACAAAGAACTTTTTGAGCATTGCATTCTCTGAGTTTTGCTGTCAAAGAGACCACTTAATTTCCAGTGCGATTATTCAATTTAGGAACACAAAAGCTGATTCAAATACATTTTACAGATATTTTATACATGTTTGTGTGCTATTGGATTGTGGCAGACTTATTGCTATGGACTTCTAAAGAAGGAAGAAAGAAACAAAATATATAAAACCAAAATATTAGAAGTGTTTCTTCTAGATCTTCTTCATTTATGTGAAAACATAAGATTAGGGCAGTTCTGATATAAATAAAGATATGAGATTTATTTTTGCAAGCAGCCATGTCTCTTCTCATGAGTGGCAGACACACAAATGATGTCAGTGTGTATGACTAACAACTAAAAATACAGCAGGTATTTTTGTACAGGCTACGTAATATCCTATTAATACAAGACCATTTTGTTTAGTTTACATTTTCTTTGAACCTTGCCCATTCACAGATTTCTCTGGTGCAGTTTCCTTGTATCACACAGTGTGAAGTATTGTCACTCATGCACTTCTACCAGTTTTAGCAAGAAAAAAACAAACCCCTTCTTCCTCTCCATCTGATGAAAACACTTTTCATCAAGAGTTTAGGAATTCATCCCTCTCTGTGACCCTTCTAATTCTGTCAAGTTAAAAAAGAAAATCCATAAAAACATTTCCCAAGTAATCCCTTTCTCTAATATGTTGTTCTGGGTTTTTATCCCTGCAATAAATGCCTTGCTACATCTTTGCTGTGATTAGTCTCATGGGATGTACTCGTGATGTGTATCTCCCCAGGGTCAGGCTGAACACGGGGCACAATCCCACAGCCAATGCCAGGCCACATTTGAACTCCCCAAAGCAATCCAAGAGCCAAGACTTGGGCACCAGTGTCTTACACAGAACAGTACAGTCACCAAGCTGGCAGAGGAGAGGGCCAAGACAAAGCTTTTCCATTTCTCAGTGAGGCTAAGATGTTTCCAGAGTGAAGGAAAAATAGAATTCCATGGGGTTTAATATTCTCCCATTTCCACAAATAACACTGCACAAAGCAAGTTGCTAAACTCCAAACAGGCTGACTGGGCCATGGTCTTGCTAAGTAAGTCTGCAAAAGACAGAAAATACATCCAGTACCAAGAATTCCTGCTCAGAAAAAGGAAAAAAAGCAGGATCTCATTATAGCCAGCAGTTCTGGCACTCCCACAGCACTGAGGACTCTGAGTTCTACTGCCTGTGCTTTTGAGGATGGAGAGGGAGTCCATCCTGCTCTCATGAAGTTATTTTTTTAAACATCACAGAATCCTGGATTAGTTTAGGTTGGAAGGGACCTTCAAGATCATCTTGTTCCAGCCTTCTCTCAGTGAAAGGGACACCTTCCACTATCCCAGATTGCTCCAAGCTCTGTCCAGCCAGGACTTGGACACTTCTAGGGATGGGGCAGCCACAGCTTCTCTGGGCCACCTGTGCCAGGACTTCACCCCCTCCAAGGGAAGACTTTCTTCCTCAAATCTAGTCTAAATCTACCATCTTTCAGTTCAAAGCCATTGCTCCTTGTCCTATCACTACACTTATTCTCTAGCAATAATTACATTTTGACTGAAACAGGGACGGGAATCCAGATTTAATTGGACCTGGATTTTTGGCACAAAAAGTTTGAGTGGCTTCTTCAATACAGTTATACAACAGAGATCTCTTTAAAGCACCACTGTCTTTTCCCCTGCATTCTTTGTTCTCTCCATGACCTTGCCGTGTTCATTCTGACATATTTTTTGCCGCAGCTGAGGAACCATTGACATGGTAACACAAAATAGGATTTGATCTTTTTCTGGAAGTTTTCCCTTTGATTAGCTCTGGGAGCCTGTCACACACTGTTCCAGCCCTGCCATACAAACAGCCTTAAATTACATTTCACAGGGTTTCATCCTTGGGAGTAACACTGACAATCCCTATGTACACTTGTTCTTTTCCCAAACCCTCTCCAAAAGCAGGCTGACATGTATAGAAACCTCGCCAGGCTTTGCTGCAGCAAAGTTCTCTAAAATGCTTTAAAACCAATGGGCTTGAAAAATTCTGCCAGATTTCAAGTCAACATGCAAATCAGATTCTTGAAGCTGAAAAAATAATCCCTGCAGGAATTATTTGATGTGGGATGGGCACATCCCCCTTTTAATGACAGTAATAATTAGCGTGTTAATTTCAATAAACTTATATTTTCCCCACAAAGAAAAAACCCCAGTCATAATTCCATTTTTTATTTCAGCATTTAGAGTGTCCCCCCAAAATCTCTGGTCTCATATTTAGACTACACCATTAAATGAAAATATGAAAAGTGGACTAATTCCTTCCTGCAATGTTTTCCAGTGACTGTCATAAAAACTTAGAACCAAGGGCTCCTGAAATAATTTTTCAACAACACTAAACACTTCATTGAAATTTAAATTCTTTATTCTGAGATTATTTTTGCATATAATAGTCTCAAAATCTAAGGTAAACCACCTGCCAGATAGTGAAAGCCTCTAAAATATTCAGCATTCCAGGCAACCTGTTGCAGTATTTCCTCTTTTGCCAGGAAACACAATTTCTGTCTTGTCTTTTCCCAGAGCTGCCCAGACTTGTCTTATGCTGGTGAGAAGAACCTGTGTTGTTGATATTCTGTCCTCTACATAAACAGAATATTCCTGCATCCTTAAATCCAACAGGACAATCAAACATCTCTGTGTCCAACACCTGCCATGGAACAGCCACTCACTCCTTGTCCATTGACACCTGCCAGATGTCTGTGAACACTGAGTGGAGAAAGTTATTTAGTACCCCCAAAATTTCATCCTAGTTCTTGTGCACCATGAGATCATAATCACTGCTTCCTACCTGATCAGAGAACAACCTTGAAAACTGCAAAATTATCTTTTCAGCCCTATAGACTCTAAGTTTAACCTTCTCCCTTCGTCCTTGCATTTAAAATTAACTTTGCATGTTTTACCTTTAACTGCAGCACCCTTCAGATTTCTGTCCTACACCTTCTGAGGACTGGAGTTAACAAAAATTATTATTAAATAATTAAAATTATTATTCAACCCACAAACGCTTCAGAATCAGTACATCCAAAAATAAAAATGCAAAAATACCTTCTAATGGCTCCCTATTTTTTTTTCCAGCTACTGTTTGCAGGCTCAAGGGAGGAGGCATTTAAGTCTTCCTTTGTGAGAAAACTAGTTCCCTTCGCAAGAAAATTTGCAGCTGCTTAACGCTTTTATTTAGGACACTGAATTTATTCCCTTTTGTTTGATTTCCATAACTGTTGTTTGATTTGTATGGGTCCAACACAAAGTGTCTTTTATCTGTTTTACCTGGATGTGCAAAACCACAGCCTCACACCTCACTCTGTGGAAGGTGAGTCCTGTACACCCTTATCTCCCATTTTTTCTGCTGTATCTAGATGTATTTACTGCCTTCGAAGCAATAACAAAGTTTGGCCTTGATTTAAACCTGGTCTTAGCAGGGAAGTGCAGCAGTGAACAGAAATTTCACATGCACCACCACTCTTCCTCCAAAATTATATTTACAGAAGGTTCTCCCTACCCACTTATCCCAATCCCATGAAGGGACATTTTCTACTTAACCAATTCAATGTTCCTTGAGGAAAGGGTCCGAAGCAGAGCTGACCTTACCCCCGTTCCCTTCCTGAGCTGTTTAGATAGCTGACATATTTACACCCCTTAAAGCCCTCGAGTGGTGCCTCTGGAATGGCTCCAGCAGCAAATTCCGTGCCCTGAGTAAGAGACAATGGTGCTATTACTGCACATAGTTGTGAGTTGTGGCAGCATTTGAAGTCAGTTAAAGTGGCAGCTAAATATGCATTGGTTACAAAACAGAGCCAGGAGCAAAATACCCTGCAAAGAAACAAGTGCATAAAAGGACTTCCACCATACAGATTATTTCCACCCGTAGAAGAGAATTTTAACATAAAAATCCCACCTAGCAGGAGAAGAGGTTTATTCCAAATGAATGAGTGCTCACCTTTGACTCTATCTCCTTTATGCAGGTGAATTTCCCCTTCCCCTTGAGGTTGATATGGCTTTACAACGATAAAAAGTCTCCCAGGGACAGCACTGTAGAGCTTCCTTTTGGGACCCTGATAATCCAAGGCAGACAGAGTATCCTTGTTGGCACTGGGACTGTAAATGGCACTGGAAATTGAAATGAAAAATCATTAACAGCTTATTCAAAAGGAGAAAGTTAATAATTTACCATCACATTAGCAAGATTAAATTAAGCAGTGAAAAACAAAACTGTCTTCCAGTAAGACATCTAACCCTGCAGAAAAAATACCAAACAGGAGCTTGTAAGGGTTGAAGTCTTTCAGTATGAAACTTGATCAATATTCACCTGACCATAATGGCCTAGAACAGAAAACACACAACATTAAAGCTTTTAGTTTTCTGCAAATTAAACTTGCACATTCCCAGGCCCTAATTAAACTCAAAATTTATATGGCCATCATACAGTCTCAGCACGTCAATTTGTCAGAGGGACTTGAAAATGTCTGTATTTACAATTCTTGGGAATGGATATCTTTGTAACACGGAGTGAACAAGTGAGATCATTGAATTATTAACTAAATGGACTGAATAATCAAGTTACTTCATCACTCCAAGGTTAAATTTAGATGTGCACGAAGCACGGTGCTTGTGGTTAACATTTTCCAAATGATCATTTCTTCTGGATGGCAATCACCAGCTCACACAGTGACTCCACAATGTGCCCAGGAAGCCACAGGTCACCACCAACTCACACTCTACTCATGGTGTATAAAAAAGGAATTGGTGAAAGGTGGTGAACAATGCATAACATTGTTCTTAAACCTGTGGGAAAATGAGTGAACTGTCAAAAAGATATGAAAAGCAAAAGAGGCAAATGTTAAAGAGGGTTGGAAACCTACAGGATATATAATAACAAACTTGCAATACACTAGCAGTCAACTGTAAAAAAACCCCAAAGTATAAAAAACTTGCAGGCTTAACCAAAGTCTAGAAAAGGGAAATATTCATGAGAAGGAATAATATTAAAGAGATTGATAGGGAAAAGTTCGGCTACCAAAGGAAGAAATTTAGATTTAGTGGTGGTTTAGCATTGTAGTACTCTGCTTGCCTTCGTGTAAGAAAGTATCTCAAACTACTTTAAGCAAAATTAAGTGCAAGGGCTGGATTCTGCTGGGTTTTCACCTTTTTTTTTATTTTTAACCAGTATCCTACCAAAATGGGAGCCAGCAAGTCAATAGGAACAGAAGTCTGGTAAAAACCCACACCTAGTGGATCTTTCCTATCAGGAACACTCCCATTTTCCTGCAGTAACTTCTTCACAATTTGGAATTGCATGCCCCTTTCACCTTGTTCTGGTCTATTACTGTGAAGGGGTGCTGCTAATAGTAAGCCACACTCGGGAGTTTAAAAGCATGCTCTCGTTGCATGTCTGTGATGGAGTTTGCACCAGAAATCTCAGCCAACTCTCAGTTGTTTAAAGAAAGCCTGGAAAAGATGACATTCAGATTTCAGTTCTTTTGCTCCCATTCCTTTTTCCTTGTAAGTGAAGGAACAGTCATCACCATAAAAAAAAAAAAATCCAGATCTATAAACTACAGCTACACATCTGATTTCCACTTGTATCAAGCTGTTTCTGCCTAGTCTGGTGGCAACTATTCCCAGTGTTATCTCCCAGCATCTACTTTAACTGCGAGCACAGAAGCTACATTCATTTTCTCTCTTACTGAAAAAGAAAAGGGAAATGGCACATTAAACCCACACAAGCAATGCAGAACTTCTCAGGCAACAGGCTCACTAATGGAAATCAGGGCTGCTATGTGGGGTGCAGGACTTCTTAAAAAGAGATCTCTCCTCTCCCTTGCTTGTCCCCAGTGTGGGCTCCAAGCCCAGCAAGTGCCATGCCAGGAAGGAGCAGGAGGAGGATGAGGAGACTTCAAGAGAGGTGTGGACAATTTCCCTCTCAGCCAGAAGAAGCTGGCCATCCTTGGCAGCTCAGCCCTGACTGAGGCTGTGTTGGCACCCCATTCACTGATTTCTGTGGGGTAAGTTCCACATGAAGGCTGTCCCTTCCCTTTCATTCCCAGCTCCATCCCCCAACCACTTTGCTGTGGAAAGCAACAGCTTCATGAGAATCAAGAACAGTTTGGCTTGGAAGGAACCTTTAAGATCATCCAGCTCCTGCCAGGGGCAGGGACACCTTCCACTGGACCAGGCTGTTCCAGCCTGGCCTTGGGCACTTCCAGGGATGGGGCAGCCACAGCTTCTCTGGAAGTCTGTTCCAGTGACTCGCCACCCTCTCAGGAAAGAACTTCTTCCTAATATCCAATCTAAATCTCTCCTCTTTCAGTTTTAGAAGACAGAACACCTGAGCCACACGGGCTGCAAAGGTCACATGAACCCCTTCCAGCATCGCTTTCCAGCACCTCTCCCCAACACAAATCCCACAAACTTCATTAACCCTTTGTCACAGTCTGACCTTCTCCATCACCCTGCCCCTTCTGGCTGCTTCTGCTCCACAATCCAACCTCCTGCTCTTTCAAAAACAGCTTTTCCATCTCAGGGGAGCAACAGCTTCATGGTGACTCTTATTATTTGCAAATAATAAGCAGAGACAGCAACAATTCCCACATTCAGCTGACAGTAAGTAGG
Organism: Buphagus erythrorhynchus; assembly: GCA_013400855.1. NCBI lineage: Eukaryota > Metazoa > Chordata > Aves > Passeriformes > Sturnidae > Buphagus > Buphagus erythrorhynchus. The sequence continues at coordinate 1,075 of VZTT01028283.1, read as the reverse complement.
TGGTCACGCAGTTAAACAAAATCTGTGAGAAAAGTGTCATATAAGGTGCCATTCCTGACTGCAAAATGGGCCCGTGGCAAGAAAAGGCATTATTTGAAGGAAAAATTATGTATAAAATCCTTTTAGTTGTCTTTAAATTTAGAGAGCCTCCAGCTCTCCTCTCAGTCCTTGCACATACTCTGGACTTCTCCGAAACAAGTCTTGGTGGCACAGAGGGAACTCTGCAGCTGGGTTGCAGTTTCAGTAGCTTTATGTTAATGCACTAAGACCAGAATTTCATATCCACTAACTCTCAGGCATTAAATTGGTTCCCACTATCACCTGAGCTACTTTTCAGAAAGGGAAGAGGAAAGCGGCTGAACAAAGTCAAAGCAAGTAAATGTTTGCTTAGTCCAAAAAAAAGTTTCTAATGGTTACCCCCAGCTCAAAGCATTGTTTATAATTCTAGAATTTCAAGTGTGTTATCCCAGGAACATTGATGAAAAGGCATTTTTTATCCCATTCAGCTAAAATAATCACTGACTCTAAGATAGAACCTCCCTCTCTGGTGGCATCAGAAGAATACAGTGGAACACAAAACACTCATTCTCTGAAAAGAACCTTACAGCCTCTTCACTTCAACTCCTTATCCAGTTGAAGCCTCATTATAGACTGATCTATATACCCAAATTATACCCAAACGAGCTTTTGCCAATATTGTAGCATACAACAAAGCAAGATGTGCTTACTTTGCTGCATGAAACCTCCATGGCATATGGAATCTGTATCCCCTTCCTTCCTTCCTTTTAATTTCACTCCTTCTTACATTCCAGACAACTTTGTCTCACAATTCACCAGATCTCCCCTGTCCAGCAGTATTGTTTCCATCACAAACAGTGCCTGGCAGTTTGGGTTCCTAGGGCCAGGGAGAGCAGAGGAACAGGCAAGGTAACAGAGGAAGTGTCAGCTACATGACGTTTTGTTTTACTGACTTGAAAACTCCAGTGAACATCCCTTACACCTACAAACAGCAAAGAAACCAACTGCTGCATTTCTTGACAATGCCCAGGTCCTCTTCTACTCTGAACAGCATACA
>VZTT01028277.1:10000-17894 GCA_013400855.1 Buphagus erythrorhynchus | reverse complement strand
GCCCGGCCCGGCCCGGCGGGGCGACCCCGGCTCCGGGAGCCACCGGCCGGGAAGCGCCGCTGGAGCGAGCACCGCGCGTGGGAACCCGCCGCGACCCTTCCCAGCAGCTCCCCCCTCCACTCACGGCATTTCATATCCCACACCCCCAACCCGTATTTTTGAGTCCTAAAAAACGAACATAGGCGCAAAAAAAAATTTTATGGGAAAAATAAGGCTTGTTCCTTGGACGTTATTAACAGTGCAGCCTGAAATATACATTTTTGCCTCAAAGAAAAGGGAATCATTATCAAGCCATTAGGCATTAAGAAATGTCATTCAGTCATTTTTATTCATTCTGCTGAAATCTTCGTAAAAGCCCGAATCATACTTCTGCAAGCAGCAATTTTGTTAATCCAGGGGGTTATTACTCTGGTCCCTTATTAGGATCTATACTGCTGCCAAGCAATCCTATAACCTTCTCAAAAGAAGTTTACCTCCGTGTTATAAAACCAGTAGTGGTATTTATACTGTGCAATAATTAGTGTATTACCTGAATCCACTAACAGGTTCATTTTATCTCCGCACAAAACCCCTAGTCTGCTTATAGAAAGCTTGTGCCTCCTTTGGTGCTGTTAAAGTGGTGAAAGAGTGAATGAAGGCTGGTAGCACTTTCTCCTTTCGCCGTGCCTTAATTCCCATCTCTTTTTGCTCTCATCCAATTAGTGCAGTGTATTAAGCGGTTTATCATCTCATAGTCAGCTATTGAGAGAAACAAGGCGAACACTTTGCAATAGAGCCTGCTCTCCTTTGACACCCTCAGGTACTTACATATTCCACTGTGCTATGAATAATAGAGGAAGAATAGAGCGCTAATTCCCTCATCAAAGAATGCCTTGTCTGCTGCTTTGCTCAACAACACCATTCTGATCAAAAGAAAAGCAATAAAGCTTAGCATAACAAAACGAAACCTACTTATTAGCTTAGTGGTTAAATTAATGCAGAGCCGCTGCTATTCAAAACCAAGGTTTGAAAACAGCCTCCAACAACCTGATAATGCTGCCTTCGGGATGAAGGAATTTTAATCTGAAATTTGAAGCTGGCACAGATGAGTTAATCTATTAAACTGCTATAAGGAGGGTGAGGGAGAACTATTCAATTAAGGCACATTTAAGGTGCCCTGCAGAAGACAGGGATGGATTCGAAGGGGAAGATGTGCTCCGCTTCGGCCTTAGAAAACTGCCTTTGGCGGCGAAAAGAGGGATTTTGGCACAGCAGCAACCGTGTTTGCAGATGGGAATTCTTTTTCATATCGCATATGTCATCAGCGAAACCTGGCCACCGGCTCCATATATCAACACTCCTCTTCCCCAACTGCAAATAAATACAAATAAACACAAACCTTAATTTTAACAGCACGGGTGGGGGAGGGGGATATGAGGAGGAAAAGGAAGGGAAAGCGATTCAGGCCAGACCAGCCTCAGAATGCAAACCTCCGAACTTCAGTCTTTCTCAAATTATTTACAGCGCAGCATTTACCAGCTCCATTTAATATTAAATGCTATAAAGATGATTTTGCGTTTCCCAGCCTTTCTGAGGGGCCAAGACAAGGCACGGTGCCCAGAGCTGATTAGAGAGGGAGAGGGGAGGGGAAAAAAAAATCCGGTTCACTCCTTGCCAAGACTTCAGCTCTGATCTGACCAGCTTTGCTGAGAGGAATCAAAAAAAGCTTCCATTCGGGGTAAAAGCCTCATTTCCCATCCTCAACCCTCCCGGAGTGTGGCTGGCTGGGGTGGTGGGGGCTCTGGGCTGTGCCACCCCTGGCTCCTCTGCCTCGGTGTGTGGGGGGAACAGCCCCTTGCAGGGCCACTCTGTGCTGCTGCACCCTACACACTCATTCCACAACACTCTCATTTAATCTAAACATCCCTAAACTTGCAAATTAACAGGCTCTTCAGCTGTAATTATACAGATACATACAAGTGCCACAGGGTCAGGTTATACCATATCTATCCATTTTATTTGTATACCTAATGTTTGGAGGAGAAGGTCACACTTTTCACTTTCCTAAGGCATTCTATCCAGTTAATATCAGTAATATCTTCATAATCCTAATTGGGCTGGACACAAAAAATCTAAAAATTCCTGCATGAAATTACAAGAAACCAGCATCTTTTGAAGTTCTGCAACTTCAATACGTCATCTTGGCAGCAACACCTTCTTTCCAAGACAAGACTCCAAATAAAGTCTGTTTTGCAGTATTAACCCGACTGAACATATTGGGAAGGATTGATAGCTCACCAGGGTGGGACAACACCTGTACAACACCAGAGATGCATAGGTTCCATTTCTCACCATAGTGATTCCATGTGAGCAGAAATGAAAGGGTTTAGTTCCAAAAGTTGCTAGGGGAAGATGACTGTATTTAGGCATATTCAAACTGACACTACCCATACTGACACACAGCCTCTTCCAAATGCCACTCTGGGGGCAAATGAATGTCATAAAATACTCTGAACACAAACAGACACATGTATCCCTACAGTGTCCAACACGTTCATGCTGATCCTCTTACTTTTTCTTCAAGCTCCCTTTGTTAATGGGTGTTCATCCTAGAAACAGACACACAAGCAATTCTGTAAGACCAGGAAAAGTCCAGAGCAATATGACCAAGCAGAGACTATTTTCAAGCATCAGATCATAGAATCAAATTCTCTTTTACTAGAAAACTTTATTTTTTTTCTTCAAGTGTGAAAAAACTTTACTTTTTATACTGTTTAAAATTTAAAAACAATTTTTTATAACCTTACATTAATATATCACATTGGAAACTTAACAGTGAACACAATATTTTGTGTACAAAAGCATGTACCAAATTTATTCTCTTGTCATGTCTACTTGTCATTTTATTAGAAGTAAATGAAAAATACAATTTGTTTGTAAAAACTGTAAAACCTCCAACACAGTAATTATTACAGAACAGTAACTATGATTTGCTGCTTTCCATTCCCCTGTTATTGGTTGCAATACCATCCCAAAAATATTTTTCCCTATCAATTGCTTACTTTCAAATACTTTGAAATGAAACACATTTATATCCTCTGCATGTGTAAAACGGGTTTTGTTCATCCTTTTTGGTCTTTACATCCACAGAGAAATTTTCAATGTGGCAAAATACTGTGCTTAAAGATGCTTGGAAAAACTCCTAACAAAAAAATGGTCCCTATTTTTAGCACCTCCAGGTTTCAGTCATTCTTTAATGAATTTCAAAGTAAAGCGTCCCTACCTCTGTTCAGAAGGTAATAGGACATTTAAATGCATTTAGGTTTAGTATTGTTTTTAATTGGTATGTTTATGATCAGGAAGAAGATAAACCGTGAAAAGGCAAAACATTAGTGCTCCTACTGAGACCTCTACTAACCTCTCTTCCTGAGAGCACCTCTAGTAAATACCCTGGAGCAAAGTCTAGGATCACTTACATTCCAGCAACTCTCACTGGGAATTATCCAATTAAAGCAGCAATTCCCCCACCCCCTTTTCCCTCATAGGTCTAAATACACAACAAAAAATATTGCAAGAATCAACTACTCCATATTTTAATAACCCTGGTTTCTCAATGAAGAAAAGAAAGAAAGAAATTGAATACTTCATATCCATGAGAATCATACATCCTGTTTTCATCTCCCATTTTTCCTGCTCCAAAGAGACAAGATTATTAAAACATTGTACATACTGAAATAGAGTATTACTGAAGAGATCATTACTGATAAACAAGGGACTAGCCTCCCTCCATTGTTAATCAATCACTGTCTTTCATTGCTGGACTCTCCCACAGATCTTCCTATACTGACGGTGAAGAGTTTGCCAAGGTTCACTTCTGAGTAGGCACTCATGGACAGGCATTTGTCTACGGTGCTCTTCAGTCTTTTGTAGGCCTCAGAGACTTCCCTCCTGAGTGGCTTCTTCTTCAAATACTCTAGAAGAACAAAGGGGAAAAACCCAAAAAACAGAGAGGGATTAAATGACCACAAAAAGACAGGATTTTTGCATTCATTAGACTGTGAATCAATGTATTTTAAAACGAGGTGAATGTTGTAGTTGGCAAAGAGCACATTTGTGGCAAACTCTCCCACGTTCTGCTGCATTCCCTGCCTTTCCTGTAGGCGCTGGTGAGGGCCCTGGTGAACCTTGGCCAAGGCTCCCTCAAGCCCCACCAGCACAGGAGCAATGGGAAAACAGGCAAGAGCCACCTCTAGTCCAGTTTTGTCATCTAGCTGGAGTGAAATGGGAGTTCACTAAGTCACAGCAGAGAAAGTAAACAATAGTTGGGCTGGCTCTGAAAGGATCTCATTTAACTGGGGCAGGTGCCTTAACTTAGTGAGGACTATCCAGAGTCCCCAGGGGTTGGAAGTAGGGACAGATTCTGCCCCAGGGTGGCTTCAGAAGTGAAGGAGATCATAATTCATGTCCAATTCATGTCCTCATTCCCGCTGTTAATACTGGCACTGGCACAACCTGGGACAGACTTATCACCAGTCTTGTGTGTTCTCAAATGCACCTTGTGTGCAGGATGGGAATCACGATCGTCAGCACTACAGAGGCACTGGAAGGCAAAGAGAAGTAGCACAAACAAGGGGAATTCCATGCTACTTTACCCTAAAATGGAGAGAATCTCCAGAATCTCCAGCATCTCAACCAGGAGATGTCAGGTTCACGTGACACATGAATGAAGAGGCTCCCAATGCCCAGTAAGATACGTCTGGAGGACAAGACGTTTACTCACCTGTACGTTTATGTATGTGCAAAGTCATGTGTATGACTCTGTACATATTTCAGCAGCACAGACCAAGCTGTTCTATTTCTGGTTGTTTTGGGTTTTGTTTTTTTGTTTTTTTGGTTTTTTTTTTTAATTTTATGCCATTAAAAAAAAAAAAAAAACCCAAGGGATTTTGTTTGGGTAATTGTACAGCTTTTGCTTTATAAAAGCAGTGGACAAAAACTAAAAGAGCAAAATATTCCACTACTCTATTATACAGCAATGCCAAGCGGATGCAGATCTGGCACAGCTGTGCTCCTACTTTCCAACCAACTCCACATTCTAGAAAACACCAGCTCCCAAAAGCCTGTTCCTGCAGTTACACCTTGGAACAGTGGAGAGCACATACACTGCAAAACAAGGTGCCCTCCCAGGCAGCTTCCCTGCTTTTAGACTGGAGGGATACCAGGTCCAGCAGAACTAGGAGAGCACAGCACAGGTACTTACAGGTCAAGATTTGAAGCCACTGAGGTGCAGGATAAAGCATGTGTCTTGTGAGCAACCAACACCATCCTTCTATTGCTCATTAGCTTTGCCTCACTTCCCCCTGACACCTTCACAGCCCTCCTTTGAATAGCTAACAGAAGGGCCTCCATCCCCTCTCAAATAGCTTTTACTCTACAGCACAAGTTAAGATGAAAAACCAATTGTCTCTAAAAATAGTGGACTTTATTTAAGAAAAGGTTTTCAGGGAGAGGGACACTGGTTTTTGAGTCTATGTATAAGGGATGAAATTTTGTGACATTTTGTGACAACTCACCTCTGTGATGTGACTGAGATGAAGGTGTCCCATCAGACACAGCTTCATCTCAGCAGCTAAGTCAAGGACCGCTACATGAGATGAGAGGCATGGTGACAGAAAAAGCTATTATAATTTTGAGGTTTGTGAATTTCTCCTCCCTGAGGATTTACAAATATTTCTGCAGAGCCTCAGATGTTGTAGTATGAGCTTAGCAGACTAGCTCTAGATACGATACAAACAGCAATGCTTTATTGAGAATTTGCCACCTGCTTAGGTTTTCAGTGTTAATCACAAAGTTCCACTGAAGTCAACTGCTTTGCGTGAAACTATCAACTCTTTAGAATTAAATTAAAATTTAAATTAACAATGCCTGAGTAAGTGAATACATTGATTAAAAGCACTTTGATAAGCACCTTTCATGCATTGTTGTGAAGAACTTATGTATTGTGCTGTCACATTCAGTTTTTTATCTGGGCAGTAAGCAAACAAAGGAAGACGCCTTGTTGAAGATACCACATTTTTAGTGTTACACAGGCAGTAATGACTTAAAGTCTATTAACAGAACTGAATTTTCCTTAAACTACAACTCCAATACAATAAAAGCTTGATTATGTCAATCTGCTCATTAACAGGCTGAAGTCACTATGGTATAAACACATTTAACGATTCTCAAAGTATTTAGATATAGGGTTAAACTAAACAAACCTTGAAAATTGTCTTAACCACATCCATAAAAACACCAATCCCACTTTACCACAAATTGAGCTCTCAGTTGTTTATGTATTTTCAAGATTAATGATACAGCAAGTGGGTTCACTTGCAACTGTTCATGTTAGCCAAACCATGCTCTTTATACCAAGAAACTCTGGAAAATACCATCCTTATACCTCAAAACTAGGCCAAAATAGTTTAAAGCTTCCTGGAGCTCAGGAGGAACCAAGGTAAAATACATCAATGCGAACAGCTGGCACATGTGAACAGAGCAGGAAGGCACATTAATCATTAGAACATTGAGGCAAACAATACACCAGGGCTGAAAGTAGGGAACAGAAATACAGGTCCGTGTACAGCTCCAATTCAGGCTTCAGGGCTCCAGTCATCCCACTAACAGAGCTCCCAGCTCCCCCCAACATTAAATCTAAACTCCAATTATACACAATAACCTTTCTGACAGTATGCTTCAAACATTTCTTAGATGCAATTACCCTTGTAGAGGCAGGCAGGAAAGGGTGGACTGAGAAAAAAATTGAGAAATATGAGGGGCCTCGTTGAAGTAATGAGGCCAATTTTAAGTTTCAATTATAAGAGAATGGGAGCTGGGAGCTCCGGGAGGAGAGGCAGGCAGGGCTGTGTCTGCAGCACCATGCATTTGAATGACACAAGTGCATCTGATGACTGGGGAGAAGAGATTTAAAGAACTGTAGTAATACAGAGCAGGGGAAGATGAGAGAGGACACAGCTCCTGATGTGTTTACCTCCTTTGCTGATGGGATATTGACTTTTCCCACCAGGTTGGTTAGAAAGGGGACTATTTACGCTGCCACACAGCAGAGTAAGAATGACAACCAGCATCACTCTGTGCTCCTCTGAGTAAAAGAAAACTGTGACCGTTGTATATCACACAGCCAGTCAATACCTTTGAGTTACCACACCATCCAACTCTGAGATGCATATAAAAGCTCCTTTCTTCCTAAATGAGAATTTAACCAATAACATGCCTAAGGCCTTCTGAAAACAAAGCTATACAAACTGACTAAAATTGCCTTTTAGTACTCACATTCTGAAATAGTTCTATACCCACTATCACCATCATTGTTTTAGTAACATCCAAGTTCAGTGGCAATGAGCAATCTTTTCAGATGACCACTGCTGCAGAATGTGTACATGGCTATACATAATGAGATATATTGATACACATGCAAAGCATACAAAAGACACTATCAAAACAAATACAAATCTTTAAAATGCAATTATTTTAATAGAAATAAAAAAAGAAGATGTGCTTCTGACTGTATGCAAGTAAAATTCAGGTACTGTATTTTCTAAAGTTAGTAAATCACTGACTCTGGTAAATACTACAGAATCATAACACCAAGTATGCAGGTAATCCCTCCTTCTACCTCCCAACATAACTGCCCCCTCCTTCCCTTCACAAAACATAGTCTGAACTTCTGGATATTCCTGTCAAATTCAGTACCCCATCCAAGTCTTTGTTTAGCTACTTAGGTAAATTTGTATATTATTAGGGGGGGGGAAAAAAAAAATTAAAGCTTCCTGAAATCCATTTACCCTATGCTCTTGTTCAGATATTCTAAGCAAAGATGGAGATATTTGGAGGTTATCTATACCTGACTGCATGT
>VZTT01028277.1:0-5000 GCA_013400855.1 Buphagus erythrorhynchus | reverse complement strand
GAAAAGGAGTTTTTAGAGAGGCTCTGACAACCATTCTATATGTTTTGTTTCCTGCTCTGAAGGGTTTGATCTTGGGCATTAAGACAAAAATGACTGAGCAGAGAAGCAATTCGCCAGAGAATTGTAATCTGGAACTTCTTGCAGACCAATCCATATGGATCACTTATACTGAAAACCAAGTGCTTTCAAAATTTCAAATTACTCCATTAATATTACTATGAGTACATATACTTAAGGCTGAAAATTCAAAGGTGACAACATTAGTATGTACTTATAAATAGCTGCCTTCAATATAAAGCCAGTATCTTGTTATAAGCTATTCTTTGGTGTACCACTCAAACTGAAAAGAAAGTAAGTGGATGAGGGTCAAGCTCCAGCTTAACTAGTCCTTATTTAAACTGTGTTCAGTTCAACTTAGTGTTTACTCCTCAAAGAGCCCTAATAGTCACCCCAATTAATTTTCCTTCTTAGAAAAACAAACTGCTGCTTTGACAGCCTAAAATGACATTTTGCTTTAATACTTTTTAAGCACTTTGTAGGCATCTCAATCCTTAGTTTTACATTTTCTTCCTAGAAAGTTTGCCTCAAGTTAAATATTTTCTGGGAAACTGAATAACAAGGTTGAGATCTGCAAAAATAAGGGAATGTTTTTGTTCCATTCAAGAGTCAGTTCCCTCCATCTTCCTTGGCTGCAAAAGTTAATGTATTATGCTCTGAAATTGCTGCAATGAGTATGCTTCCTGTATTGTTTCCTGTAGGCTGCTCTTTAGTGAGGAATTCCACAGCATTTAACCAAGTGCATGTGACAATTTTCGATGTTGAATCTCCATAATACAGACCAAGAAAAGAGAAAAACTTCATGCCATGTGTATAAATAACTACAAAAAAACACCCCAATGGATTCAAGTTTCTCTCCCATCAGCAAAAATATTAAATGCAGAACTACATTGTGACCAAATTCTAGGGGTTTTTATTTCCTTCTGTTCTTAATTAATCTAACTGGTTTTCTGCATTAGCTACATGTAAGACTTGACTTCAGTGGACTTACACTATCTACAGTCTTTCTGAGAAATCATTTACATACAGAGACTAGGCAAATGCATATAACTGAATTCTGCAGGTTTCCTCATAGACAGGTCTGTTGATGTGTAATCAGAAAACAAGGAAACTTGCACAATAACCCCTGCAAAACTGAAATTCTACTTTAAAAAGTAAAGAGAAAAACAAAACCAAAAGAAAAAAAGGAGATCTTTTACATTTAGATATAATTATAATTACCTTAAGTATTAAGTGTTTCTCATGGAGTTATATTCCATTTTTATCTTGAGAACCCATCTAGTGCTCACCTTGCTTTTTAAATCACTATTATTAAGGTTACCTACATAATAAATGGTGTGTGTGTCTGTATCACTTAGGTGCTTTGCACTTTAACTTTTCAATCATGTTGCCTGGTGGACATAGTTTTACTTTCTGAGGGAGATGGTCCTGCTTCTTTTCCCCTGAACTCCAGGGACAAGCACCCTTTTTCACTTTTGCAGTCATTCAGTTTCCATAACAATCATTCAAAGTATTCTCTTTCACGAGGTATTTACCCAGCACGGACACAGCTCTGATAAAAAACACTGGAGAGAACAGTTCCCCCGACTTACAGATATTAGTCTTAGCTGTAACAACTGTAAGTGACCCATTTGCAACACCAAGAGGCTCCCTTGACAGAAAAATCTAAGAGTTTACAACATTTCTACTGTTAAAGCAGCAAAACTTCAATGGCTAAAATGCCACCAGTAGGGAAATGCCCATCTTTAAGAAGGGACACTAAAACACCTAATTGTGACAAGCGTGCACTTCCACACTGCCACCTATTGGGAGATTTTAAAGAACTTCATAAATATTAGCAAATTCTAGTGGAAGGTGCTCCCATGAGACAGACATCAGTCCTGTCCCACAGAAAAAGAGCAACTTGTGGATCAAGGGAAAGAATTTCAAAGGTGTAACACCAGTGCTGCCTACCTAATGCCTAAATATATTTTAATATATATAAATATGTATATCACCTTCACCATGGACCACTGCAGTGCTACCACACTTAGCAGGCTACAAATACTAAGCCCTTTGAAAGCTGGGTATGTTACTTAGATGCCTCAGTGCAAGGCTGAAATTCACAGCTCAATCAGCTCTTTCACTGTCCCACAAGAGTTATCAGGGGCTGTAACCTGCAGTCCTACACTCCACACACAGTGGTGCTACCCAGTGACAGATGCAGAAGGCTGCTTCCCTGTTAGAAATGACCAGAACATAATACAGCATAACATACATTTTGCAGAGATGCAAGCAGGTGAAACAAGTATTCAGGCTGCGTGGGTATTATATTATTAATAAAAAAAGACTCGGCCAGAGGTGAGTAAAATATCCTTGCTCTTTTAATTCCCACCACCCATAAATAATCTTCCTGTTTGTGTTTTATTGGAAAACAACTGATTTAAAAGTCACCTGGTGCTATAATCCCTGCTTCACAACTGCCATCTGTCCTGCAGCGGGAGTAACAGACCCTTTCATTCACAAGCAAAGCCAGCAGAATAAAGAGGAAGAGGAGGAGTTGAAGGGGAAGAGAGTGAGAAAGCGGGTAAATTCCATTTGTGCTATTAAAAAAATAGAAAAGTGAACTCAGTGGTTGAAAAGTGAAGATAAAGAGATGAAAACAGTAATCTTGCTATAGAAACCAGAGAATTATGTTCTTGCTCTACCCCTCTTTTTTCTTTTTTTTTCCTTCACACCGTACAAACTGTAGCACCCTGAACAACTTCACTCCCCTGCTATTTCCAGCACTTTAGAGAAACTTTTCAACATTTCTGTTCGACACATATTTTCAGCAGTGAGGTGAAAACAATAAGTAAACAGGTAGTGAAGGGCTATTTAGAGAGCTGGTCAGTCACAGTAATAATAACAACGCGAAAAGAAAAAACCCCACACAGCACAGAACATCTATCCTATGCGCTGTAGCCACAGACAACACATGACCTCTGACAAACAGTTTTCAGAGTAATTTTAATGCTACTCTGGATTTAACTTGACTAACTGGTAGCAATTGAGCACATCTTTTTTTGTGGCAGCAGTTATCTAAAATGCTACAATAACAGCATCAAAAGTAGAATGGTGGAAGATTGGTTTTCCATTGTGCTGCTGAACTGGCATAATGCCCACTTTAAAAGCAATTCGCTGCTCATCACTGAAATCTGGCAGACACGACACTAAATGCCTTGAGAAAAAAAAAAAAAAAGGGTCTTGAGAAGGGGGAACCACTCCAACCACCAAGCAAAGAAAAAGAAGGAGGCTAAAAAAAAAAAGGGAAGAAAGAAAGCAAAGAATGATGAATCTATGTAAGAAGAGAAAATTGCAAAAATAAAAAGTTTAGCACTGCGTGCAGACTCAACAGGCTCTACTTAATTTGCTTGAAGATTTTTTCGCAGGCTTGCATTAGTAATATCAGAGCAAATCAAAAGCAAATATATATTTATGTCTGTCTATTGTTCTGATGAAGTGAAAATGTACTGAGTTAAGTCAATCATTTGTCAAACACATCTTCCTAGTTTTATTTACCACTAAATATAATGAGTAAATATGTGATAATAAAACTCTTCTTTTTATACGGACATATACAATTTTTTCCCACAACTAAATACAGGTAATGATTTAGGAAGCTTTCAAAATGTCTTTTTACTGTCAATAAAACTAATTCTATTCCCATTTTCATGTGAAAAAAGGGCTTTACAAATGAAAACTCAAATTAAAATTCTGATTATAGTGTAGTGTGACAACACCTGTATTTATAATTTTACTGTCAGCTAGCTCGTAGTGTTTAACAATAGCTTGAAGCAGAAAAGTAATTGGAATTTGTCTGTAACATGCCAGATGACGACACTGGGCACTTTGCTGTGCTAAAGCAAATTTGGTTTGATGACAAAATAACCTTAGAAAGATGGGACAGCACCCGCCACCATCCGAAAGGTTAAATAAAACTATCCCTTACCCAGGGACAAAATCTAACTATGGTAAACCAGAACAGCTGAGCAGTAGCTGCAGAAGGCACAGTACCCTGGAGCTGGCTGGCCTCTCCTGAACTGGCATCTCTCAAGTCCCTCCCTGCAACATTCACCTCCCAGCAGCTCTTCCAAAATGGTGCAATACTCCAATACCAGCATAGATATAATCCAGAAACACGGGAGAGAAAGGAAGCAAAGGACACCAGGTTGGGAAGGGACACTAACACAAGTGCTGCAGCTCTGGGGACCTCTGTGGGAATAAAAAAGGAAGCCTACAACAAAATAAAAATGTGCAATGCCACTGTGAACGTAGAAATATCCTGTGTCCTGTGTTTTCATATCTCCCACACACATACACATACTGACTGGTGTATGGTGACAGGCCAGGTCAAAATTAGGACACAAACATATAGCCTTTTTAAGAAAAAGGTAAGAAAAAAGGCAAAAAAAAAAAAGCTTTTCAATCTGAAGATTTCAAAACTTAAACACATGCCACTCTCCACACACAACTTGTCTTACTGAAGTCGACAAATTAAAAGCCCATGTTTTTCATTATGCTGAAGACAGAATAAAAATAAAGAAAAGGAAGCCACATAAGAAAGAAAAACAGAATGACAGTGATGTTTTAGTTTACACTAGATATGGCAACACATACAAACTGTCAAAACTATGGAGTGAAAAAAGCTGTTATCAAGCAACTGTCAAGAGAGTCCTCTGAGATTTGGAAATCTTGTGTTTATTGTAACTACTGCACATTACACAAAGACAGAAACATCCCTCTTCTTACCATTGCTGCTAAATATCATGCAAGAGAACCCAGACTTCTCCCTCACTATTTAGATTAATTTTTTTTTTCCTGTGCAATTCTGTACTTGACAGCACAGGGCCCCTCCTTTTTCAGGTTTTATTGTTTGGTCAAAGTTCAGAGAGAAACTTGAGGTTACATAAAACATTATTTCA
>VZTT01028274.1:0-12922 GCA_013400855.1 Buphagus erythrorhynchus | reverse complement strand
TGCCCTCCTGTCTGCCTACAATGCTGCACCTACAAAGTTATCTGACTCAACTCAAAAAAGATACAGGTCCCCATAAAGCCACTCTGTGCCAGAGACTCAGTGAGTGTTTGCAGAGCACAGTGAAAGCCACAGCGTGCTAAACGCTGCTGATTATCGGATGCTGTGGGTGGGACACATGCTGGTTTTCTCTTGTTGATTCTCTCTCTACATAAATGTTCATCTTAAGAGCCAAGGCATTAGTCATCTCCTACTTAAGAACTTGGGAGAAATAGGGAAAAGGAGGACAAGCAGCTCTCTGGGTTCAATTAAAGGCAGACCAGCACCAAGCCATGGCTGAACCACCCTGGCCCAGGACATTTCCTTGGGATTGGCATCACAACTCTGGCAGCTCTGTGAGTGCTGTTATTGCTCCCAGACTATTCAAAGGTCAGAGAGAGCGACTGCCCCTCAGCAGCTCAGCTCCCATTTAACCACACACTCCTGCTTCCCCAGGCATTTCTGCACTTCAAGCACATGAATTTTGCCCCAGCGGGGACTGAACTCCTTTCCCATTCATGCCAAAGGGAATTTGGCCACGTCCATGTGGGAACACCGTGACCAGGCTGCTGCTGCACGGCTGGGTCACGCTAACAGCAGCCCTGACCCATCCTCACTCCAGACACCTCCCTCGTGATAGAGCTGCCAGCCAACAACCACATCCAAAGCCTGGACTGCTTCCTGTACAGAGGGAAAAGCATCTGCCACAAGACAGCAGGACTCAGCAGCAAGAGCTCCCCACGGTGACAATGCCAGAGCACTGCCTGGCACAGAGATTCTTTTCACAATACCATGATACATCCACAAAGCTCCTCTGGAGAAAGGGAATCCTGCTCAAAACAATGGGATGCACCCCTCACACCCCTGAAGAAACAAGCCTTCACCCCTAATCCCCCACAGCCCCCCCAGCCCCATGCTGAGGCAGCCCATGTGTACCTGGCTGTTCTTGCAGCCCGAGGCCAGTTTCTTGCCATCAGGTGACCAAGCAATGCTGAGCACCCAGTGCCGGTGACCTGGCAGAGAGAGCACAGTGGGTGTGAGTGGAGACCTGGGACTGTCCCTGGTGTCCCAGCAGAAAGCCACTGTGTTCCTCCTGGCCAGCCCCTCTTTTTCCACTTTGCCAAAGAGAGCTACTCCCTCCCCTGGTTACAGTCCCAACCTGGACAGCTCAAACAGCACCAGGCTCTGCTCTGCTTGTCCCCCCAGGCAGACAGGGGGTCCGTAAGGGAGGGGGTCACAAGCTGCCCTCCTGGCACACCCCAGCACCCACCTTTGGCCGTGAACTGCGGCGTTTCCGTGCTGAGGTCCCAGAATCGGACAGTGGTGTCCCCAGAGCCGCTTGCCAGGTACCTGGGAGAGGAGGAACAGCTCAGCACAGTGTCCCCAGGACAGGACAACGGCAGCTGCTGCCTTGCCCTGATCCCTCCCCCCCGCAGCCAGACCCTCGTACTTTCCCGTGGGGCTGAAAGCCACGGAGATGACAGCCTCGGTGTGTCCCTCCAGGGAGCTGGTGCAGCGCGTCACCGCCCGCACCCTGAACACCGCCTGCGGCTGGTAGATGATGTCCAGGACCTTCTCTGTCTCCACACTCTGCCCTGCCAGGGTCTTCTCCAGCGACGCCACGATCTCGGCATCGTGGACGAAGAAGGCCAGAGGCACCGGCTCATCCTGCGGGAGAAAGGGCAGGTGAGGTAGCGAGGGGCGGCGCCGGCTCGGGCTGAGGGTGCCGGGGAGTTCGGGAGGGGTCTCACCTTCTCTAGGAGGGCGTTGCAGACCAGCTGCAGCTTGTCGGGGGTGATGGTGACCGGGACGTCGAAGGGGGAGCCCAGGCACTCCCCTGCCTCATCGCGGAACTGGATCAGGAGCCGCTGCACATCCTCCTCGTCCGGCGACATGTTCTGCGGGACAGCGGGCTCAGCGCCGGGAATCCCAGCGGGCACAGCCCCTCACCCGGGCAGCGACCCCCGCCTGGGGAGAAGGAACTTCCACGGGGGGATCCCGCGTAGGGCCCGTGGGAGGGAGAAACACCTCACACCGAGCAGGAGCGGCGCGGGGAAACCCCTGAGCGCCGCAGCACTCCCACCCCTGCAGCTTCCAGGTGCTGCCCCTCCCATCCCAGCCCCGCTCCCGATCCCGGTCCCGGTCCCGCTCACCGCGGCCATGTGCGCGCGCGCCCCACGTGCGCCGGAAGCGGCGGGAGCGCCCGAGCGCGGCGCTGCTGCCCCCTGGCGGCCGGCGGTGCGCTCTGCGCTGCCCCGGGGTCGCGGGTTCGAGGCCGCGCACGGACAAGTCCCGCGGGGCCCACGCGTGTGGAGCTCACCGCGGCTCTAAAACCTCACGGGTTCGAGGCCAAAACTACTCGAGGTAGGCCGAGCCTCTCACATTCCAGCCGGCCCAGATTTTAAGGAAACGAAGCCCTGAGCAATATACATACCCAAATCTGGGACCTGTAATGCATGAACACAGCCAGGATTAGTCGGGATCCTGCCCAGGGGGGAAATTGAGGCAGGGGTGCACTAAAACAGGCAAGAGTTTAGCGTGGTTCTACACTTCAGGACCAATCCCTGCTCCTTTACACCTTTCCCAGCCCAACATCTGCCATGTCCTGTGAATGAACACCTTATTTACTATTTAATAAGAATTAATCATATTCACTACACTGCCATTAACATAATCCATTAAGAAACGTGGGCAAAATTACCTCTAAAACTCACACAAAAAAAAATCCATCCCGTGTAACTTCAAACCCCATGAAAACAGAAAAGTGACACAAATTTTAATATTTATATATTTTAAATCAAAACACAATTAAATATAGTATGTTTTAAGTACATGAATGCTTGGGTATGAGAGAAATAAGAGGTGGTACATAGTACCAAAAACCTATACACAGCCTTTTTTGCTTTTTCATAACAATACAGTGTCTCTATACAATCAAATATTGCAACAGAATAACACTTTCTAGTCAATCAAGATATTCTGAACATTGGAAATGATTTGAGTTCTTCGCATAGTGATTTCTTTGCACAAGTTTGAGGAAAAAAAGCAATCATTAGACTAAAAAAAAAAAAAAGACCCAAAATAAAAGTGTCATATACTAAAAATGCAGCAGTAACATAACGGTGAGACACTGAGTACCTCTGCTACCCTGCAAAATTGATTTGCTGGAGAAAAAAATCCAGGTGCTGTGTAACATGGTTAAGTGTTGACAGTGTCAGGAAGAAGGCCAGAGGTCATTAAAAATTGTTTTTCTTTGTAAACCAAACATCTGGAATTAGATACTATGTTGGGTGGAGGACAAGAAGCGATGGAGAATGGCAGCAATTCTTTTTTTCCTTGCTCGTGGGATGGTGAGGACAGGAAGTAGAGCAGCCTGCAGGGTCCAACCCACTCGGAAGGTGGGAGCAGAGGGGCTGCAGGACCAGCCTTGGATCTGCTCGGTGGTGGAAGAAGGGGAGGTGTGTGTGTGTGTGTGTGTGTAGGTGTAGGAGCTCGACAAGAAGGAGTTCCTGACCCTTCTACACTGCCTTCAAAGTTAATGTATAGTTATGAAGTAAAATACATTTATCTTACAGTTGAATACTCATCTATTTCAAGTAACGGAAAATTAAACTTAGAACTTTCCAGGTCATTCACTGCCAATGGATTTGCCCCATAGCTCTTCCAATTCTGTGTTTAAAAATTACAAGCAGTAGAACTAGAAACTACAGCAAAACCTTCCCCTCTGTTGTGGCCTCTGTGTCTCATTCCAGATATTTTATTTAAAAGTCTTTTTTTGAGACAGGGTCAAGTATTTGTGAAGTCGATCACAGTTTCTCAGTGACACATTTGTAAACTGCATCTTCATCTCAGAATCATCATTACTGTGAATGCCACATACACCAGGGAAAAGTGTTTCTTCACTCTCTACAGTGGAGGTCCAGGATTGCTTCTTTTTCATTCTTCCTTAGAAATGAGGGAGATTCCAGCGGTTGGAGTAACAGTGCTTTGTTTTTATTGGCTGTGTTAAAGAATCCACAAATGGGGAAAGTTCACTCGTTCTCAAAGTGGAAAACCAGATTTCCTGTCCTGGAGTTTCTAAAATCATAGCTGGAAAAGGGAAAAACAGTTCATTTTACTCTAAAACATGCAAGGTTATTGTTCAATAGAAAGACATTTTGTGTTTAAAAACGTTGAAGCCAGTTTTGTTTGAGTTTGGGGAAGAAAAAAGTCCCAAACCTAATCCAAACACCCTCAACCTTTTGATTACTTTCTTAATTGAATCCAGAGTATCTGCAGCCATTTGAGATTTCTAAATACTCTGCTGAGTGACCTTTTCATCCAGGCAGACTGGAGTTGTATCATTTGCAGCCAAGCCATTAAGTGAAACCATTATACAAGTAATTTAAATGTTACTGCTCTATTAGAAAGAAAACACTCACACAAGTGAAACTATGGATCCACCCATTTGGATCTAATAACTGGGCTTTGGCAGTTTGTTTACCTTCAATAACTGAACACAATGCAAGTTAATTTTACAAACTTACATGCCTGAAAGTCAGAAGTACCAGACATTAACTTGGTAACCTGCTGTCACCAATATTTCACAAAACCCAACTGCTACCTCAGAACTGGGGTTTTTTAGACAGAGAACACATGGGCTGTACAACAACACAGCCACTAAGCAAAAATACATAAACCTATGGACAAACCTACTTTGTCTTTTTAAAGTCTGGAGACAGAACTGTGTAAATGGGTGCACCCAAGGAGACAAATTCACAGCTGTTGGGTTTTACTGACAATTCAAGCAGAAATACCACTACTGACTAAGAGGACATACCAAATGTGAGCTCAAGTAAGGAATTACACTTCATCCTGCAGCACATATCACCCTTTTAACTAATTAGGCAGTTTGCAGACTCAAACTAAGACAAGTTTAATGCTTGCACAGGAGAACCACCACGGGCATCTGTTGAGAAATTCCTACAGCACACGTAGGCCGAAACACTTCCAACCTTTGTTTCTTCCTCTCATGCTCTGCTGGTTTGAACATTTACCAGCGTGGGTTTCAGCCACAGGAGGAAGGCAAGTGAGAGCTCTGCTCCTCCCACAGCCTGGCTGGAGGCAGCTGAAGACAGCAGCCTTTCCACCCCCTACCTTGGTGACCTTCTCCAAAGGCTGCTCACACTGCGCCTGCTGCATGACGTCGTTGACAATCATCTTTGCTATCCTCCAAGCCATCTCTTCTTGAGCCTGAAAAACACAGCCCAAAAAAGAGACATAGCTTCAGGTTCTTAAAAGAAAACCACAGTGCTCTCAGCACAGCACTGGAGTCAGGGCAACCTTCACAACTCCATAGCCTGTATAAACATATCCTCCCTCGATGGAAATGCACCTGGCTTCCAAGTACAGTGTTAACTTCAATTATTTTACTTAAGGCTTGATGCAATTTCCAAGAGAATTTGTGAAGATTTTAGATTTATCTCTTGGGGACTTGTCTAAGCCCCTCAGAGGGGGAAAAATGCAGCCTGGAATCTATGTACAGACATAGCTTCACCATAAAAATCAATCAGCATTTCCACACCTACTTAGAGATATATAAAACCACAATAAGAAAAATCCTGACTGCAAGCACACAATTAGTTTAACCAGCAAGCACTGGCAAAGAGCAAACTAGTTTCACACATACATGCAATCAAATTATATTTAGCACACAGAGTCTCCCTGTTCTTGGTGCAGCAAAAAGATACTCAGAGATAATAGCCAGGATTAAGAACATCAATACTTTATTTCTCTAATCTAAAGTGTAAAGTCACGAGAAGAACATGAAAGGGGACACACCTCATCTGTATTTCCTTGAACCCATTTCTTCATTGCTTGTGAAAACATGGACCCTGGTTGAGATAAAAACAGCAAGCAAGTTATGTCAGCAGAGTGAGGCATAAAACTGATCCCTTACACTCTTCTGAAGGGTTTGGTCTGCTGGCACTCAGGACATGGAGGAATGGCAGGAAAGACAAGGGACTGCCTGGAGCCATTTGGACACTGAGCCTTTCCCAGAGCTGAAAAGCAGCACCAGCAGCAGGTCCCAGCCTGGGTGGGAAGCATGTGGAGAGCTGCAGCTCTTTTTCATCTCAAGACCAAAGCTTTGAAGGTTTGATCACCAGCTCAGCTGCTGACGCTCCCATCCCTGCCAGGTTCCATCAACAGCTCCAACTCCCACAGGCTGCTCATCCTCTCCAGAGTCCAGCTGGACCAGAAAAGCAGAATTTGGATAGGAAACTGAGCCAGAGATGGGTTTTGCCTCAGTACAGGACAACCCCCCACAACATCTCTATCTGGCTTAAAACAGATCTGGAAAGAGTCAAACACTTTGCCTATCTTAACTCCAGCAGGGAAGAGAGCAGCTCTGCAGAGGTTTACAGAAATGGAGAGAAAGAGCAAAGCAAACCTCTTGATTTTTTGACATCAGGCTCTGGTTCAGATTCTCTGATGAACTGGCCCAGGTCACTGACTCTTCCAAATGTCATCTTCCTGAGGAGAGGAGTGAAGAACCATGTGGGTGATCAAAAGAACTTTGGGATTATGGAAAGCTATATTTGGTTACATACTTGGCTATATTTTGGAATCAAAGAGGAACAATAACTAAGAGGAAGAGAAAAACCAATTAGAAATATTTCCCTGGCTGCCATTTTGGTCAAAGAAACATTCACCGGGTGTTAAATCACACTACTGAAATAAATTTAGTGTAAAATATTAAGACAGGGACTAATATCTTTCATTTAGGCCTACTTTCCATGCAGGAGGACACAGCAAAAATGAAACAGAGGTGAAACATGTAACCAGAAAGGAAACAATACACTGAAATGAACCTTACCCTGCATATGTTCGTTGATACAAAGATTCTGGATCCAGACTTGCAGCATCTACAATTATTGCTTCATCAAAATTTTTCAGGATTTTAACATTAGCCTTTTTGACATTGGACTACAAATAAAAATTCTAAGTATTAGTGCCCAATGCAGACAACTACGAGCTTCTTAACAAAACTGCAATTTTTGTGCTTTTAATACAGATAAACCTCCATCAAGTCTCTAAGCAAGAGTATAAAAGAATTAGCGTGTCTACACAGCCTTGAATTCCCAACCCATAGGACATTGTTTTTAGCAGAGGGATGATAAAGTTCTGTGGGCAGAGCCAAAGACACAAAGGCCAGCTCAGCACACGCTGCTGCCTGAGCATTATGAGCTCAACAGATCTGTGTGTGCTCACAAATCACTTGTTGTGAGTCTGGAACATCCCTCTCCTGCTCTTGGTAAGCAATTCCCAAACACAGATGCCTCCCCCACGCACAGAGAACAAGCATTTATCTTCTGGCCTGGAGTATTTATATAAGATTATGAAAAAAAAAAGCCAAGGAAACATCAGAGCAACAGCAAGGAGGGCACAACACACAGCGCTCCATTATCGCCTCAGCATGGAACAGGAACACCAATGGCAGCTCCTTTCCTGCTGCTCTTTATGCAAAAATATGCAGACACCCAGAGATTCTCCTATTCAGACAAGCAGGAATGCACACCACAGAAAGCAGCACCTCATTTCCTAAATTGCCCAGCCAATTACCAGCAGTTCCTCCTGCTCAGAGGATCGAGCAGCAGGAGGCTTCAAGAACACAGATTTTATTTCCCCATTTCACAGCTAGGGGAGGAATATTCCCTCCTTGCAAATTAGGAGGTTTAAAAATAGTACAAGCAGGTAGTACAGCTTCCAAGTAGCTGGAAAGCCAGGACATGACTAACATTGGTGTGGATACTGGATTTGAAGCTCAGGGTAGCCCTGCAGAGTTCAATAAAAGCAGCACTCGCTTGGCTCTTCTGCTCTCAACTGGGTTTGCAGTTTCCAAGCTGCCCTGGTTACAGGCTAGCCAGAATCTGCTCTGTGTTTGAGCAGACTGATGCCTTCAGCCCTGGAAATGAGTTTAGTCTTCAGGACAGAAGATCTGGCACTTTAAAAGAACTAAGCCGACAAAGCTCACGTTTATATTTAAATTTGATAGCATATTCACAACTGTCAATTTTTACCTAAAGTTGTAACTATAGTATTGACAAAATAATGTTATTTTTAATAACAAGCATTCTTAGATATTATGGCATCATGAAAAAGTCTTCAGTAATAGCAGCAGCTTAATAAAGACATCACTGATGTAAAGAAATAACAGCAGCACAAGGCTTTGGGTACAACAAACAGCAGAGACACCTCTGACAGAACTGAGCTGCAGGTAGATTAAACACATCCTAACACAAAACAGGTTTAAATGAAAGTGGAATGGTGTTTCCTTACAGGGTAAAAATTTGGATATTGACACAGAAAACTCAAATTGGTACCTGGGAGGCAGAGCCATCCGTGCTCCCTATGAAATCAGTGTCAGGAGAGCTACCAGGGCCATGAATACTCAGTGCAGTGTTCCCTCCTGGGAATTCATCTCCTCGTACTGAATGGATGAGGTCATTCAAGTATTTGTAGTAAAGGTTGCTGGACAAGAAACCAGGTAGGAAAACCTGAGAGATAGGAAAAGTCCTCTTTAATCAAGGCTGGTCTGCATAGTTAGAGAAAAGCAGAAAAACATCTCAGTTCTTGTGTAGACAGAACACAGGTAAAAGCATCCATGCATGGAATTATTGTGGATTAGCAACTGCATTGCTTTAAGTTTTAATCCTACTGCAAAATGAACAAACCCAACTGTCTATTAATTAAATCCCCCACTAACTGGAACTGAAGTTCGTGGGGGGTTTTCCCCTCTAGAAACTTAAGCTTGACAGCCCAACAGGCTTTACAGTTATTCTGTTTCACTGTTCACAGTTCTCTGCAGCTCCAGAACCAAATCATTCATTTCTGGTATCTGGGTATCCCAGAGTTACATTATTAACCACAGCACTGGTATTAGACTTGCAAACAACTCCTACTAAGACGAAGTAAAATTTTCTAAAGATATAAAATAAGCTGTTGATAGCAATTCACATGGGAGGAAATTCTGTTACTTCCATTAAACTGCAATAATCACCCAAGACAAACATTTCACAGAGCATTAACAGCAGCCAGTGGGTGGTTTCTTCAAATCAGGCTGGGGAAAAGAGTCTGGCAGATTTTCCTGGAGCTGTTCTATTATCCAGGTAACAGGAAGTCAGTAAGGGAACAGGAAAAATCAGGGGCACACTATGGAACCCCCACATCACCTTCACTCAGTGTGAACCCCACTCTGAAGAAGGATCTCACCGTCTCCATGGTTGTCCACGCCTGCCTTAAGGGAGTGGTGAAGCAGTTGGGGAGAGGCCCCCCCTCCCTGCAGATGTTGGACTCAATCTCCAGCCTCACAGAGTCATCAAACCCCAGAGGATGTGTGGCCTGCAGGGAGAAGTACCTGGGGCAGGGCAAGGAAACAACACAAACAGGATTTGCAAACCTCAGTGCCCACCTGTCCCTCAGACACTGCAAAAAAACCTGCACACACCTGGTCCCCACTGACTACAGGTGAGACACCCCCCTCCCAGAAACAGTTCTGAGAGCCCTGCCCTGAAACACAGATGAAAAACAGAGAATGGAAAACAGGAAAGGAGCAGGAAACACCCAGAACCCCAAAGCAGCATTGGCTCTACTGCTCACATCCTTGCAAACGGAGTTTAAGGATGGGGGAATGATTAATGAACCTCTGAGTGAAGCATTTGCTCCCTCTCCAATTATTATTTCCTTCTTGGGTAATAACTCAAGTTGTGGTAGAGCCTCACACTTAAGCTTAAGAACTAACATTTCCTGGAAGCAGTTGTGCTGTCTGTCTTATTGCTAACGTGAAGCACAAAGTACAGGAAGAAAGTCCCTCTCCTGAAAGTCTGATACTAAAAAGGATTTGATTGCTTCCTTAAAAAAGGAAATATTTCACAATACTAAGAGCAAGCACTAGTTGGCTTTTATTACGTGTGAGAACAGTTTCTACAGCCTACTTTATATGGATAACAGTATCTGAACATCAAGGCTTTTCTGCAGAGCTGTATCTACTATTAGGCTTAAACTCCTTCCACTTTCAAATGTCAACCAATCAGCTTTGATATTTCCCAACCAAACTAAAGCAATCAAGTCCTGAATTATGTTTAAGAATGGAATCCTTGTAAGGACTTCTCCTCATGTGTATCAAAAAATGTGAAAAGTTCATGTGTGGAAATGCATCAAAAGCCACCTTGATAAAATGCACCTCAGCAGAACAGCACAAGAGTGCAGAGAAGTTCTTTTTGCACAGCACAACACAAAACCACAAGTACAGAAACAAAGGATTCTTGAAGTCCCTCACTT
This sequence comes from Buphagus erythrorhynchus, assembly GCA_013400855.1. Classification (NCBI taxonomy): domain Eukaryota; kingdom Metazoa; phylum Chordata; class Aves; order Passeriformes; family Sturnidae; genus Buphagus; species Buphagus erythrorhynchus. The sequence goes on along the minus strand of VZTT01028274.1, from coordinate 2,566 downwards.
GTCATACAAAATCATGGCATCGTTCTGTGCTTCTTGCCCATCATACTGGCCTTTTTTGGCAGCAAGCTGAGACTGGAAGTTATCTGCTGCCAACCAGAACTGCAATACATTAACTGCATCTTCCTTCTCCATGTACTGGAAGGGAAATCAGAAAAAGAGGAGATTAAAGAAGTTTTAGCAAGAAACTTTTAATAAATTTTAACTTCCTTCTTCCCATTTAGAACAAGAAACATAGGCCATATATTAGTGATGCAAAATTGTCAACAAGACACAGTTTTTTAAATTTCTGTTTCAGACAGATTTAGCTTGCTTGGAGGAACAAAAAAGAAGGAAAAAAAAAAAGAGAACTTCTGACATTTCTTTTCTGTACTTATTTTCACATTTAGTTTCCAAAAAACTATTTGTCTCATCCTAGGACAGGAAATACCATTTTCATGCTACATTTAGCTTACACTGAGCTCAGCACATTGTCTCAGCTTCCCAAACTGCAGTTTCAAACTACATCAGCTTGTCAAACTGTCAGGACAAGTATGCCAAGAGCTGATTCCTTAAAGGTGCAGAAGCCTGAAACTGAAATCTTTTATTTAACCTATCACATCACTAGAGGTGCCCTCTCCACATAGCACTGGTTATGATTTGTTACCTGTAATAACACTTCAGGCTTTTACAGTTACTACAATGTGAACATCAAGATGATAATGTCAAAGCTTCTACAAAGCAAAGAGACTCTGAGAAGCAGTCACTAACTGGAGAGGAAATCACAAATACTCATTCCATAAGAAAAAAATACACCTTGGATTTTTTATTATATTTAGAATCACAGAATTACAGAATTGTTTGGGTGGAATGGGACCTTAAAAATTATCAAGAGGAAATTCCCTACCATGGGCAGGGACACCTTCCACTATCCCAGGTTGCTCCAAGCCTCATCCAACCTGGCCTTGGACACTTCCAGGGATGGGGCAGCCACAGCTGCTCTGGGCATTCTGTGCCAGGGCCTCCCCACCCTCAATATCCAACCTAAAGCCATCTAGGAATGAACAGATTTCTTTCATCTGTTAGAAAGGGATCTAAAAGCAAACCCAAACGTTGACACTCACCTCAGAGAAGTAGAACAGGGCTGACTCACAGAACAGAATGTCAGCCAGATACACAGTCCCACTGGTCAGCACCTCAATCTGGTATTTACAGAAATGGTGACTCCGCAAGAACTCACTAAAGTGCCTGCACAGAGACAGAGACAAGCAGTTATCAGGGTCAGCAGCACCCAAGGCACCCTCAGAACCAATTAGCTCTTGCCCAGAACTTTGATACTTTTGGTTGGATAAAAGCAAAACAAGCAAGAAACAGGGTGGGTTTGTAAATGGCACCAGAAAGAGATAAAGAACACAAAAATGAACAGCCAAGTTCAGCAAGAATGGATTTGGAGGAGGGGATCTGAGCAGTTTCAAATACAGAACACAGCACAGGAAAATGCTGATATGGTTATGTCTCCATAAACATTTTTAACAGAGCCTTTAGGATGAGAGACACAAGAACCCAAACCATTGCATCAACTCACTCTTGTTCCATTGCATTGAACACTACGGACTGTGCTGTAACAAAGCAGTTGGGATCCACCTGGCCATCCTCCCCACAGATCTTTGCTGCAAAGGAAGAGCAGGTTAATTTTAACATAGATTTGGCTGATGGGAATGAAAGGCACCAGCAAGGACTAGTTAATGAAAAATTGTAGTTCAAATCCACCAGAATCAGCTGGTTCTGACTGAGCCAGCTTTCAAAGCTGGCCAAATAATAATAACATGGCTAAAGTATTTGACTGAGATTCATATCTGGATCCCCTCCATAACCACCAAGAATTTTTTCCCTAATTTAAACAAAATCTCTGAAAGCTTTTATTAGGATATTCACAGCACTGCTGAAGGTAAGGTCTGCTGATACTTGTAATCTCCTATCTTTTTACAGCTGCCTTTAAAATTCATAAAAATAAAGATAAATACAAGTAAAGATAAATTAAATACAAGTGACATATTAGATACACATTTTTATGGGGACAGAGCAGCTCTAAAATGAGGAAGCAGTTACTCATTCTTACCAACTATGTCATTTCTCATTGCTTCTGTAATAGGGATTGGTTTAGCAGCATCTGGAGAAATATATTTGGTAAAAGTCCTAACTGCATCCCGTTCTATACCTGCAGGGAAGAAACACAGAATCAAACTTGGAATTCCTTGGTAAGAGTAACAAATGTTTGCTCTTCAGAAAAGCAGGTGTCTAATTCTCAGTGATGTTTCCACTGCAGGATATTCATATTCTGTTCCTGACCAGCTGCAGGGACTGTGTGATCTCCAACCAGATCACAACAAACCCAGCATGGGCTAAGATGGAATAAAACAACATAGCTCCAAATTTTCCCTACCACCACACAAGGCAGAACCCACTTCCTCAGCTGCACACCACAGCCCCAGAAGCAACACCTTTCAGGCAAGTGAAATTCCCAGTTTTTAGCTCTCATCACAGAGAAATCACTTGCATTATACAGGAATTACTTAAAAAAAGAAAAAAA